>JAPMOR010000929.1:0-15651 GCA_026543865.1 Argiope aurantia
AAAAAAGTGATGTAGAGAATAAATGAAGAATTAACATGGACTTCAACGCAGAGTACTTAGATGAAAGGCTACTCTGTATAAGTAAGCAGATGCTGACTTTTCTGAAATGTGTGATAATGGTTTCGGGTTGAGTTATCTCCACCCTGATGATGAAATGTACCTCCTAAAACAGGGGCCGGTCATAGTTATTAAGATCCTATTATTAGTTCCCAATTTCTATACAATTAATTCAATTAAACTCTATCACCTGAAACTGATTGTAGAGCCTCTGATCGAAAGTTTTGGAAGTTTAGGATTTTACTTCAAAACCAATGTTGGATAAAATTAAGGTAAGTTGCGAAAAGGTAAAAAGTCTCCGATTGAATGTAGTGGGATTAGAACCCTCTACATATGCCTGTAGCTTAATTAGCCCTGGAACACGTACTCTATGTTATCCAACCGCCCTCGAAATACATCAAGAAATGGATCAATTAGGCACATATAAATAAATTACATTTTATTTCGAAATTTATACAGTAGAAGGATATTATTCAGAGAATTATAAATATTCAGTGAACCAGCATAAAACTTTCCAATAGTTAACCTTCCCCTTTTTATACCAAAGAAACGGCAATCCTTTTGAGAATATTAAAGATATTAATAACAATATTAACTGATTTTGTCCATAGGACCAACTGAATATTTTGTCACATAATAATCTTTTTGTAAGGGTCTAGAATATAAAAATATTTATGACGCAGCAATTTCTCTTTTAACCTAAATTTAAACTATCAGCGAGTGTTAATATAATTTGAGTGGGGCCTTGCTGGAAGTCAATAAAATAAATCCAAATCTTGAGTACCTTATTCATCGCAATAAATTATGTACCAAATGAGAAAATGGAAAGTTGATGGTATAAATAATATATAGGATACTCTGGTATCCTCCACCCAGTAGCCTACTATAATGCCTTTTCGGAATATTTACGGCTGGCAGAAATTTCTGAACTTTTAAAATAAATATTTCAGCTACTTAATTGTAAAAAAAAAAAAAAAAAATCTCTTTTCTGTTTTAGATGGCGCAATATATGCTGTTGGAGGGTACGATGGAGTTAACTATGTATCGTCTGTAGAAAGGCTGGATCCACGGGTAATTATAATTCCTTTTCTCTACACACATGAAATGGAACCTCGCTTAACGAATATAATTCATTCCCGAATTTTACTTGGAGAGCGAAACACTAGATAAGTGGAACTTTTTCATATGAATCCATATAAAATAGAACAATGCGTTCCATTCAGAATGTTTTTTTTAAATTCATAATAATGTAATTTATTATTTATAATAAATTACAAGAAAGTTGTCTTGGAACTTTTTTTACAAGAAAGTTTGCTAAAGACATTTGTTTTTGATTGTGCTTCAAAATTCGGCGAAAATGAGACACATCATTATCGCTAAAAGAATTTGTAACGCGCACAGCTACCGCCTGATTAAGGTAATGTTTCGCAACATAAGATACACTAACTTTCCATGCATTCAGTATTACCGTTATTTCATCGGAAAATTGTTATTCTGCCGAGGTTATTGTTTTCTCTTCTTCTGACCAACTCTTCTTCACAGTTTCGTTCGCAATAATTTTTTGAAGACTAGCTAGCCATAGCAAATATTTTTTTTAAATTTTAATCCATACCGCCATTTTTTTACTGTGACATACGAATGATAATACCAATCATCATTTTTTTTTTCATTCTTCCCCTTTCCAGGAAGGCAAGTGGCAGCAGATGCCGCATATGATCAACAGACGCAGCAGTTGCGGCGTCGCTGCCCTGGACGGCATGCTGTACGTCGTGGGCGGAAACGACGGCAGTCTATGCATGTGCAGCGTCGAGAGGTTCGACCCCGTCAAGGGGACGTGGGAGGCGATGGCCTCCATGCATACCAGGAGGTGGGTCTGCAGATACTTTTGAAAGAACAATGCACAATACCTTACTAACTTGCATAAGAAACGTCAAAGTTAATGGAACTATTGTGAATAATGTTGCACAGCAGTAGGCACACTCACACTTGTGTGTGTATGTATGTGTATACACAAGGTGGTCATAAAAAATGCCGATATATGGACCTCTAGCAACCGATCAAAATGAGATTTCTTATATAGTTATTCAGAGATATGAGCTTGAGATTCTGTGAACAGTAATACAGTGACATTCACAATTACGGTTATAGGTACAAAAACGCTCACTATTTTTCTTTGCAAAATGTTCAGCGCATAGGAAAACCCTAAAGATAGTTGGAACAGTACATGTACCATAAAAAGCAGACGAATTACGAAAACACAAAAAACAGCTCTTGAAAAAAGGAAGGTCGTGGCGCGTTCGTAGAGCTGTTTTTTGTGCATGCATAACGCATCTAATTTTTGTGATACACGCACCGTTGCCAACCTTCTTTAGGGTTTTCGCAAGTACTGAACATTTTGCGACGAGAACAGTGGGCGTTGTAATTGTGCCGGATATGCGATGAGCGAGGATAGAACCTGGGACCTTGTGGTTCGCAGTCTAGTTACATGACCATGATACAAAAGCAATTGCTCTAGTAGCGTAGCTGTTAGCTGGCTTATAAGGTTCCACACAGGACTGTCCCTCGAGTGAGTCGGAGGTGAGACGAACGATATAGGTGTTGAGTGGTGATGTATTTAGTTGTTGATTCTACTGCGCCTGTACCCATTAGAGCAGCGCCAAGCATTATGGCAAGCGTGTCGGGGTGAGTGGTTGATGTTGTGCCAAGTGTTTGACGGCTTTTCGTGTTGCTGCAGTCTTTTTGTATTGCTGCGTCAAGTGAGTCTGACGACTTTGGGTTGCTGCGTCAAGTGAATCTCACGACTTTGAGTTGCTGTGGATAGATGGCGTCACAACAGCTGTACGAAGGCTGAAGGTTCATTATACGAGGTCACCAATGTGGCGTATTGTGATGAGCGAGGATAGAACCTGGGACTTTGTGGTTTGCAGCCGAGTAACAAGACCAGAAGACAAAAGTAATACTCATGTCTCGTAGCTGTTAACTGGCTTATGAGCTTTTCACCACACCATCGAAAATTTCGAATTTCTGTAGTTATGATTATAACTAGTGCCGTTTACAGAATCCCGAGCTCATACTTCTGAATAATTATATCTGATACCTCATCTCGATCAGTTGAACGGACCGGCTGCTAGAGATCCGTATAGCGGCAGTTTTTTGACCACCCTGTGTATATATATATATATATATATTATATATATATATATATATATATATATATATATATATATATATATGTGTGTGTGTGTGTGTGTGTGTGTGTTTATACACATATACTGGGGTGCATATATATATATATATATACACACAGACACACTGGTAAATAATATTAAAATAAACGATTTTTCTAACTAGAGATCATAGTCTACAGAATAAATCTCCGACGTTAAAGCTATTTTCAACTGCCGCATATAAGTTTTTATAAACCATCTCTCAAAATGTATGTTCTCTCAACAGCAAAAGTTACAAACAATATAGAATTAAAAATAAGGATATGAAAATAAAAACACTGGTTGATAGGAAAAAATACTTACAATATTCTTTTTATTATTTCAGAACTACTCATGAAGTTGTTGAGGCAGAAGGATACCTCTACGCAATCGGTGGGAACGACGGCAGCTCAAGCCTCAGCACAGTTGAGAGATACGACCCAAGGCATAACAAATGGATGCTGGTCACTTCCATGAATCTCAGGCGAAGCAGCATCGGGGCGACAGTCCTAGAGTGTCAAAATCTCGAGCGCATCCTTTCATCCGATGGCGCATAAAACAACCTCAAACTTGTACAGAGTCGACAGAAAGATCAAGTTTTTATTAATGTATAAGAAGTTTCATGTCATTCGAAGAACCGTCGGCAAATACTTTTTGTTTGTACCAGCATACCGAATTTTTTTTATTTATGGCGGAAGCCGAGATTTTTAAACGTTTCATTGCAGCCGTTCAACTGCCGTTATTTTCTGCATCGCCACATGCAAAATGAAAACCATGGTTTTCAACAATTTGCATCAATTTCAAGTACCTAATTCATTCATAAAATCTCAACAGAAGAGATTACAATGCATGTTTAGATCACCACATGAAACGAAAACAGTATTTCCCCCCCTCCCCTCCCAAATCAAGAGGAGGATTATGTTACACACCGCTATCGAACAGATTGCTATCCATTCAAGTTTGAAAACCTTCAATTTTCAAGATAGTGTAAAAAGCTCGATCCTCAAACAATGACTTCACACTGACAAACTTGAAACAAGGACCAATTTCATCTAAAATATTCAAGGTTTGCAAATAAGAGAAACGCAATTCTAAGATATCCGATAAAGTTATCGCTACAAAAGTTTTTAGATGCTTGAACATAATTCATTTTTTGAAATTAATGTCGAAACACCCATTTGATTGAAAGGGCTAGTGATATACGTATTAGTTAATATTTCATGATACATCTAATTATCATCTTTAACATCAAATAAATTAGATTCATGCAGACTTAACAGACTTAGATTCATGCACTGGGTTGAATGACCCTTTTGGACAGTAGGAAACAAATTTCGAATCAAGTCTTGTGCTTCTGATACATGTGCATCAAAGATGTAAAACCGATTTCATTAGAGGAAAGTCTATGGACACCATGCATGTTGTCTATCTACAAGAAAAGACTCCAACAATGAGTTGTCGTAGAAACAATATTAGTCTATTTTGAAGTAATGATATTCAGATGAAACTGGTTTTTGGCATGCTTAGTAACAAGTAATATTCGCTATATCATTCCTACATGAAAAGTATATCTATTTCTATAACCACTGCCAAAGCAGACTTTCTGGCAGGAATAGTTCTTGCGATTGGCAAGCAGTGAAACATGTGTAGTGTTTGACATTGTGATGGCTGCAAGGCATCTTGATGGTCTCATCTTTTGAATTGTGAGTACAGAAATGAAGATAAATGTGTCATTTAATATGCAAGCTTTATAAAATCGAGTTTAGTTTCAAACCTGCATCGTACAAGAAAATACTTGCTTATCATTGGAATAAAATTTGCGAGTTGCAAATTTTTATATAATATATTGAGATAATAATGTATCAGTTAATTTTATTATAAAAATTAAATAATGCCACTTCATACATAATCTTCATATTAACCAAAGTTTAATGAATTACTGAAGTACAATTTAAAATATGCGAATTTAACCTAAATAAATATCTCTCTCAAATTTAATCTCTATGCAATCTCGATATTAAGTTCGGTAAATGCTCAAATGTTTCGAGCAAGATCATTTCCAAAATACTCATTGTAAAGTCATAAAAAGCAATACTTACCGATATTCGTAAATTTACTGGTCAAAGATTAAAAAAAGAATGGATTTCTTAGAGATTTAGATAGATAAATTTTCTATTGAAATTTAGATTTTTAAAAGTAATTAAAAATATTTGATGTACTGAAGATGAAAATAAATAGGTAGTTTCGTATGCTACAACAGACATTCTATCTTTAAGTCAACCCATGTATTTTTTTTCTACAAGAGTGCTTAATGGTGTCTTAAATATAGGGTGCTAGATTTCAATTCAGTGACTTAACCAAATCAACGAATGTAGTAGATATATTTTAAATTGCAGTTAGGTTTGCTACATAATCATTGAGAAAAGATTGAAAGAAAACATGTAGAGATGATAATGCAAATCAAAATGAATTGTGGCAACTAGATCCTATTATCTTATTCAGAAATAACAACTTGACCAAAAGGACTACTTATTTCATACTGAAAGCTATTATTAAAATAATACAAGTGAAAAATGTCAGCTTATCTTTTGAAATATTTAGAAAATACATTATTAATATGAAATGAAAATTATTATTAATATGCTGGAATCTCGCAAAATATTCTGAGTGATCTAGCATCAATTCTATAGATTATCCAAATTAAGTGTAGATTAGGACTTCAGCTTTGATTAGACAGTTTCATTTGTGCTAATTCACATTGAAAAGTATGATAAGAACTGATATTTTTCTAGCATATGAAATCAAGGATTATGGCAGGCAACTTTGATTAGACAGTTTCATTTGCGCTAATTCACATTGAAAAGTATGATAAGAACTGATATTTTTCTAGCATATGAAATCAAGGATTATGGCAGGCATGCAGACGGATATATAAGAGAGGAAAGTTATTTTAATACAACATCAAGCAATTACATGAAAACAAATTGCGACAGAATCTCGAAATCTGCAAGAATGACTCAAATGCCATTTAGAAGACATTTATGATTCAATGTCATATATGTAAATTACCTTATACATGGAAGAACGAAACAGTTATCATCAACACTTTTTACAAGACTTTTATAACTAGCCGAGATATGAAAGTTTTTATGGTAAAAACCTTTTATTTCTAGCAGTAGTTATAAATACATTCCTTATGATCTTTTCATATTAAAGCCAACATAAAAATTTGACTACAAGATTAGGAACGAAAAAATTGATAATTCAGTTTTTGTAAATTTGAACCAATTACACAATGGATCAATTTGAAAGATTTTGAAAAATGAATTCAACTATAAATTAGCAGCAGGTTATTTCTCGTTACAAATTTCATTAATTAAAACATATGGGAAATGTAAACATTAACATTCAAAGCTTTATCACTGCCATTTTTTGCTTTTACATCACATATTCATTGAAATTTATACGCATTATGTCTGTTTATAATGCAAGCACTGTGTTGCTTGAAATTGATAAAAAGTGCAGTTGTTGGCAAAAAGAACTACATAGAGACAAAATCTCAACACATATGCTAATCTTTCTGTAAAAAAAAAAGCAAGTAAATACATATTTGCCGATTGTTTCAAAGACTGGTTTATGTGATAGTGTACTCATTATTGATTATACTGTGATAACAATTTTTCATTCTAGTCGTTGTTTGATGTTTATATATTTCAATTTTATTGAATATGGCTTAGCTTTTTCCTGGAGGTGCATTTGTAATAAGAAAATAAAGAATTATACAAATAAGTTTGTTACAATTTTATTAACAAATGTATTAATCATCTAATATGCTATGCTCTCAACAGTGACATCAGTGAATGAAACTATTTGATTTTATCGATATAAAGTTTGTTTTCGGAATATTCATATATGAAAATTAGTTCTTCTTGAGAAGGTCGACGAAGTCAAAATCTTTGTCAGCAATGTTCAACATCAAGGCATTAGCATTTATATACACTCTGTTCTGGGAATTGGCAATCTAATAAAAGAAAAAAAAAAGTACAAAATAAAACAAACTTGTTCAAATTTTAGATTTCATTCATAGTATACAGAATATAATGGTTTAACAAGAAACAGAATTTGATTAGATCTTTGAAATTGAAGTACTTTTTAAAAATGTAATCTTTTCATATCCATCCTTTAATAGAAAATTTCAATGACTATCGTGAACAAAACTGACAAATTTATCCTTCATAAGCAAACATATGAACAAACATATTACTAAAACCTAAATGAAATTATTACTAAAACCTATTCCAATTATCTTTTTATCATCCGAGATAAAATAAAAACACATTACAACCTATTTATTAGTTAATACATGTTTTCTTCTTTCCAAATCATGAAAAATTGAGAAATAAAGCAATGCCATCAGATTACTAAAGAGTGCAATCATAGTATTAGTGGTTCTTTAGTAGGAAGGGGAGGGGAGGATGTTTGCAAAGCACAGTCAATTGGAAAAAAGACTACTTAAACCAATCTGTATATATGCCTTGCATTGAATTTTGATTTATGTTTACAGTATCAGCCTAAACTTAAAAACTGATACCAAGATTCATAAATCAAAGAACCACTAAATCATAACATTTTTTTCATCATTTGGCATACATACAGGAATGTGGTAGCAGAGAAACGTATATAAGCAAAAATTATTTCACAAACTAGTATTTTTCTACATATGTACACTTGATAGATTTAAATTGAATACACACAGTATGAAATGAAATTAATATAAACAGGGTGCAGTTATTTAAAAAATAATATACACAGGGTTCAGTTATTTAAAAAATATACAGAGAAATTCAAAATGAATATAGCGATTATAAATGGCTATAACTATTTAATGGGAAAAAATTTATCTACATACGATTAATACATAATGCAGATGGGAACTTCAAAATTTTGTATACATATGTCAGAGATGTTCTATGCGACTTCCCTTGGTCACATGGATAATATCTAGGCAGTAGTCCATTTCACGCTATACATTCTGAAGCATGTCTGCAGTCACTGATGCAAGCGCATTACAAATGCGTAATTGGAGTTCTTCAATTGTTTTGGGCATGGAAAGCACATACATGTGTATGTGTTCACATGGAAAGTAAAGTATGCATTTGTAATATGCTTGTGACGGCAACTGCAAACATGCTTCAGAATATATGGTGTGAAATGAACTACTACTTAGATATTGCCCATGTAACCAAGGGAAATCACATAGAATATCTGACATACATATACAAAATTTTGAAGTTCCTTCTACATCATGTGTTAATCTTATCGCTAAATTCTTTGTCATTAAATAGTTATAGCCGTTTGTAATTGCTATATTCATTTTGAATTACCTTGTATAAATCATTTTTAATCATGAACAGAAAAATATCTATCGCATATTACTGATTCATTCCACTATTTATGAAATTTTTAATTTCTAGATATTTCTTAATGATATTCAATGAAAATAAAAAGGTGACACCACAAATATGCAAGTGAGAAAATTTCTGACAGAGTAAGTAGATTTGCTTTTCTGTTAAGTAGTATCAACTGGTTAATTGGTCTACCTCCAAATGATAGAATATACCTTCCGAGGGAGAAGCAAATGCATGGGCATAATAATAGGTACTATTTCACATGGTTCAAAGTGCATTCATGTAATTGTAGAAGGAAACCAATCTCCTAATTTACTTGGGAATCATGAAAGATGGGGGGGGGTGCGTTTTTTTCAATTTGTTAATTGTATGGACTTTCTACAAACGGGATTTTCCTGTAATTTCCCAAAGAAGTTAAAATCTTTGCAACTATTAATTATGAAATTAGATATCTAAGTAATTTTAATCCCATTAATCCCACAACAGAAAACATAATATTACATATTAATGTAAAAAAGTTTGTTTTAAAATATAATCTTTAAAAATAAGAGCATGTCAATAAATATGCAGTATATATTGTCTACTTAAGATCCAATGAAATATGATTTCTTTTGCTATTGTTATTACAACAATAGCTATTTTTAAACAACTTACAACAAATAATAAAAACACATTGACTCTTTTTTTTTTCATCTGATCTATTCATTTTCAGTCACCTGTTGATGATATTTAGAATATTCAAAGTTTGGGTTCTTAATTAAAATTATTTTTGATGCATTTCTCTGCAGGAATTTAATCAGATTGCTATGCTAATGAATTTTAACTAACAGAATTATGATTCTCTAAATGAAATTACATCATATTTAAATCTCCATTACATGGTGCCAACCTCAGATGATTTGGGTGTATCTTACTGCGCAAATTTGCATTGTCCTTTTTAGTTACCGTGGAATAATTTTAAGGAGTGAGGATTAAAATAAATTTGTGCATCAATTATCCATTACCAAGGATTCAAAATCAAATTCCAACCTCTCAGATTGTCATGCTCAAAGGTGTTATTTAAAATTTTTTTATTACTTTTTAACTATATATAATAAATTTCATACTTCTGCTTGTTAACTATGCAAACTGTTCACAATTTCTGAATTTTCACCAGAAAATTGTGTGCTATCAAAATTGGTGTGATAAATACTAATACTTTTTTTTTCATTTTATAAGAGCTTCAGTTAAGTACAATACTTGATATGAGAAATTTGGGGAAAAACTCCAGATTTCTGTAATTATAAAATTTGAGAATGTAAGGGGAAAAAAAGACCTCCCCCCGAAAAGTTACCATGTCTAATATGAGACATGCAAGATAAAGCATGGAGCTTGACAAAAATATTAATTAAATATGCCATACTCAATAATGATAACTGCACTCAATGAAGAAAGGTACTAAGTAAAAAGAACTTTTAGATTTATCATTAAATCAGAATAATAATTTCATAATTTAAGGTAATAATTATTCAATATCTTCTAATCATTACACTAAAATAATTATTGCAAATAAAAAAAAAACTTCCATAGCTAAAAAAATGCAAATAAAATTAACATATACTGAGAATAAATTATTTCTTAAATGCATCATTTTATTACATCCACAACGAAATTTATTAGAAAAGAATACAAAATACAAGAAATCAAACTTCATTTCCATAACTTTTTTAACTACGAAAAATTCAAAGCCTAGATCTTAATTGTATTTAGAAATATTATAGTAAAGTTATTTTTTTTAAAAAAACAGAATATTTCAAACAATATATATATTTTTTAATCATATAACTATATAATTTTACTTTTTATGACATTTATTTCAAAAATTACAAGAAACTTTTTCATGAGGTTTCAGTGATAGTTTTAAAAGTGCATCACTACTGCTGAAATGATTCAACAGTACTGAATGTGCATGCACACAAGCATCTCTTATTTAAACTAGTATGACAAGCATTCTACCTAAAACTAAATACCAGAACAGAAATAACTTTAAACTTTATCATATCCATAAATTGCATATAAAAATTTTTTTTAGTGTCTATAATATACATAAATATTGCAAAATGTGACAAATTCTCTGAAAACCTATAACAATGGTCAGACTTTAATGGAAATTATTCTAAATATCTTCTTGTCCATAGCAGCTACTCAAAGAAATTTAATATAGTCTCTAAATTCGATCTTTAAGAAATTGAACCGAATTCCATTGAATTATATATTCATTGAATTTTTATATTAAACTATAACTTTTATATAATTTAAATGGATATTACTTGAAATGTCCCCCCCCCTTCTTAACAAAACATGAAAGAATCTTATTTGTAATTATGTCCATAATATACACACATTTTCTTTATTTTATATCACTTATATTTTTGACCATGATTATCACTCCTTTAGCAGATGTCTAAGACACTGAATATTATTTGTTTGGCAATTCTCAACCTTTCGAAATTTAGGATAATTGTGTTGCAGTTAGTAAAAGACTGACATTATAACTAGAAGAATTAAAAACATTTTATAGGAATATTTTTTTATATGCGGTTATAATTATTCATAATTTTCCTTCATCCTATTATGGTGGTGGGGAATAAAATTTTTTCTCCAAACAAGTTTGCAAGATATTATATCAAGAAATTAACAATAAAAATGAAACATTTTAGAAATTATTCCTATTTTCAATCTGGGCTTTAAATAGACTTAAATTAATTTTAAATATGAAGGATGGGAAGAGGGGTGGGTAGAAAGATACGAGTTGATCTTTATCAATCATTAAGTTAAACTATAAGAGAAAATATAGCTTAATGAATAGGTTACTCACAGTGCGAGCAATATTCTGAGCAGCTCGTAACTTTCTTAATTTCAAGTAACCAGGATTCTTAGAAATGGCATCTCCTAAGTGATCTCAGTTAAGGAAACAATATATGCATAGACATTATGATTAAAACAGAAGTAAGCACATAAAAAGTTAACATGTAGGAGAAAAAAATAGTTAAACAATTTGAAAACAAACATGAAAATATTATGATGATTTAAGAGAATTTAAATCAACACACTTATGCACATATATAATGAAATAATTTTCCAAGCAAAAGGCTGATTTCTTTCAATGATTTGAGCAGAATGAGGTTCTAGCTTTATTTTTTCAGACATATTATAAAATCAGCACCATAACTATAAAACACACAACTAAGTACTGATACCCATAACTTATATTTCTGTGCATTGTAATATAAGATTGGTGCCAGCAGAGAGATGAGGCAATTCATTCATTCACATGCATAACCTTGTAATCTTCTGTGAAAAACATTTTAAGTCAGGTGCAAACTAGAAGTTTAATAAATAATATTTGTGAATTTGTCAGTGCTATTAGGTTAAGAATTAAAAAACATGATATAATCAAACTGGCTTCTGGGATCAAAACTCGGTAGTTTGCTTTGACAATCATCCTTTTAGTACATTTGACATATCAAAAGGCCAAGCATTTGTTTAATTTTTTTTCTTGAAACTAATTGCGTTAAGTTAACACATTTCATATAGAAATATATATTTTCTTACATATGAAATAAATAAATTCTTGCATAAAATTTATATCTTTTATATGCCCAAAAATTCAAATGTCCTTTAAATGGGGGGGGGGGGGGGGCTTATAAAAAAAGAGTGTATAAAAAAAAACGTTGAGTGTTCTCTAGTTTAAATCTTTGCAAAAACAATCAAAATTCACAGACACAAAAATTACTGATTACTGTACAAACATTCAGATCCCACTCGCAACTACACTCTATTAAAAAAAAAAAAAAATAATTGTGATGCAAACAAAAACAATGAAATATCCATAAGTTTAATATTTTAATCAACATTTTTTTAAATAACAAACAAACAGATGAATTATATATCAACATTTTTTTAAAGTGGTTTTACTTTTTAAATATAGCAAATTCATGGCAAACCATTATCATTAAAACATTTCTAAATTGAACTGACAGACTATTTAATATGATAAATAAAAATTACTAATCCATCCCATTTTTGGAAGAGGACATATAGTTTGGTATTATAGATAATTCAATGGATGAGGTGTCCACAAAACGATACATTAGCTTGCTTAGAAAACAGAAAAATAATCACTAAATAAATCTTAGTTTTTCAATAATATAATTCTTCTAATTAAACAAAAATACCTAATAAATGAATATTAATAAATTGAAGACAAAACAAGAAAAGCTAAACATTGTTTATTGTTTCTACATGCTGTAAAATTAGACTTATAAAGACAAATAATACCTACAATGTATACAAAGTCTTTTCCTTATTATAAAATAATAAAACCAATTGGCTACTTAAAGTATTAATGAAATCCCCCCCCCGTCAGTATATAGTTCTTTATACTGACTTGCTCTAGACTATTTCTGCCAATTATTTATCATATAGTTGGCAGTAATAGTTCCGAAATGAGACAAGGATTCAAAATATCATTCACGAAGGGGCACAAAATATTTCTCAGATCCATGATTTGCAATATGTCATCTTTATTGAAAGAGAATTTAAATATTCTGGATATTATCTTCTAGATTACAAGACCATAAAGTTCCCTCTCAGTGGAGGTCCACAGTTTACAGATTCATACACAAAACATTTCCTGACATATAGATTAGAAGGGGTAGCATAGTCTCATAGACTCCATGCCTCAGTGATATTATTCCATGCAACTTTTTCTTTCATGAAATTATATGTAAGAACTTTTTCTATACCTGTGAAACTGGTATTGAAACTTTGAAAGTTAAGATAACAGATACTGTTTCAGAACATGTAGAAAGAAATAAAATATTGCCTTGGAATCCTACAAAGTACAGAAGTAGAATACATTGAAATTTGTTAGATGATTAGATTTACTGCACATTCTGTTGCAATATTTAAAATAAACAAAAATAAAATACATAAGTGACAATTTTTGGTGTTAAAATTTCTGTATATGTGGAAAGACTTGGCACTCATCTGTATTGCTAGATTTAAAGCCATGAATCAAAAGGCTTTTTGTCTACTTTCATTTTTTTTAACCGAATAAAAGTGTATTTTATATAAAAGGGAAAAAAATTCAATTACGGAGAAAGAAATCTAAATTCTTCCTCTTCATAAACAAAGCATCAAAGAACCAAACGTCATAATCGTCAAGCATGATTAACAAGATGGAACACTAATGTCAGGTAACTACAGAAAAACCTAATTGAGATTTCTTTCACATAATGAATTCATCTCATACTTTGCCTTTTACTTTGATTTCAATCAATAAGAACAAAAGGGTAAAGTGCCATCAGATTACTAAAGACTACATCATGGTATTAATGGTTCTTTAAAAAATAATTTAAAAAAAGAAGAAAAAATGTCTGCAATGCACAGTCAATTGGAAAAAAAAGACTTCTTTAACCAATTTTTGTTAACATGCCTTGCAATTACTGTAGATTTATGTTTACAGCATCAATATTAACTTCTATAAAATGACACCAAGATTCATAAATCAAAGAACCATTAAAAATCATACAATTTTTATCATCATTTGGCAAAACAAGGTTCAAATAAAAACTGCAGTTTACAAAACATCAATCAGTTACCAGTAAAGGAATCAACAAATTAAGCATATAAATATTGAAATAACTATAACATTCAAAATATTAAAATCTGCAGGTAGAAAACAATACAACACTTTGAACCTTTTTGAAAATTGAAATTTATTGTTTTAAAGTATATCATTTTTAAAGTTTTCCCAAAGCAAAATAAAATTGTATAGATTAAACATATTATATATAATAATGTAATAAACGAGCATATTAAGCTAAAATTACAATAAAGGAGGTAAAAAATATAAAATAATTATAATTCATATGGTGATTGAAAACCAAGAAAATTATGAAGAGCAAACTGCTCCCTTTATAAAAAGGGCACATAACAAATAAAAACAGAATATTCTAAACTGACTTAATGCTCTAAGCAATAAAAAAAATTTTTAAGATTTTCATATTAATAATAAAATATGCTCAACAAACAAACTAAACTATTTACTAAAAAAAAATCTATCACCTTTAAAGGAATTATTAAAATGTTAATTAATCAGATCTTAAAGTTTGTAGATAAAAGTAATAATTAGGTATTCAGAGGCTAAGAGGGTATTAGGCTGTTCAACTGATTTTAAAAAGACACATTTTAATAATATTAACAATTGCAAAATTTAACCAAATTTAATTAGAATTACTCTGCCACAGTCAAAAGCATTGACAGAAATTACCTGGACATAAAATGGCTAATAAAATATTTAATCACAATTCATAATTTTAAAATTTAATGTAATAAAAATCAGAATATTTCATTATATTATAAATTACATAATTCTGAGATTGAAGTTATTAACTATTAAGTGATATCTATTATGTAGAATCAAAATTTAAAAACTCTATAACATCAAAAAATGAAAAAAAAAAAAAATTACAACAATCTATTTTTCCAAGCATTCAACAAGTAGCTAATAAAATTGTCTAATAATTAATAAATACTTAATACAAATGAAAAGCAAGAAATATATAAAGGGCAAAAGGATATCATCTTAGCTACTTCTGCTTCACCTTCAGCTTGCACAATTTTTTGTTGACGCTCTTGCTTTGCTTGTTCTACAACAAAGGCAGCTCGCTGAGCTTCTTGTTGGGCAACCTTTAGAAATAAGGCATAGCAATTAAAAATTTTAAATTACAGAATATTATAAAAGTATAATGTATGTTTTACCAATTAAACCTTTGTTAAAACTTCAAATAATTAACAATAAAATAATTTTCATTACCAAAAAGTTGTATTCTCATAAAAAAAAAAATTCTTCATTTTTTTCATTGTTAATTATTTTAAGAGATTTCGGATATAAAAATTCTTATTCTCCAATATAGTAATTGACTAAGGAAATT
>JAPMOR010000944.1:0-19499 GCA_026543865.1 Argiope aurantia
TGTAGCTACGTAGATTCCCTCCTCCTGCTGAATTCTGTCTGGCCGCTTTGTGAGCTGTGGTTGTTATTACTACCGATTACTACTTGTGGGATACTGTTCGTTATAGTTTGCTGCTGTGTATTGTGTGTGTTCGTCTCGGCTGTATATTTGATGTTTGAGTATTCGTTTCTTCGTAATTACTAAAAGTCGCCTTTCGTTAATAAAGGACTATTTCTTCATCAAACAATAAATTTAAAAAACTCCTAGTTCCATTACAATATTAAGTTCTTTACATTGGTTTTTGAGTCATTGGTTTTAAGCATAATGCTCTCATAAATTTCCCCAAGTTTATGAATTGCATTGATTATTATCACATGCGTATTAAATGATAACACATAACTAGATCAAATAATTCAATTTTGCAAAATAAAGACACTTAAAAGTTTTTAAAATTCCCTAACTTTAATTTTGATATCAGTGAGCATTAAGAAATAATCGACTCTTTTTTTTCCTTGAGTCAAATACTATAAATCAAATTATTTTATTTAAAATATTTACTTCGTATCTTCACAATTTTCTTTCCATTATCGAACTAAAACAAGAGAATAGACTTTTCATAAAGGAATCCAAAATGCATTAAAAGGTCATTAGTTGCATTTCCACTTTTTCAAGAGAAATCGCTTTTTAAGTAGTTGAGCCCCTGGGATTAAAAAACGATGCATTTAAATTTACCAAATTAGAAAAGTGATTTTTAATTGAAAAATCGATGCATGATACTAATGACTGTTATTTTTATTTTTCTATATCTTAATTTAAAATTCCAGAAACATTTCAAAATTCTATCATTCATGATTTGGCACAAAAAAGAAAATGACATTTATACTCCGAATTTTACAAATATTTTTACATTAAATTAACTATATGAAACATCTATGTTGAAGTTTTATAATTCATATAGCATAGGAAATATATAAATCTATGCTTGTCTATTAAAAATTTGCAGTTTCATCACTTTTATTGTATACATGTAATAAAACTATTTTATTTATGCCTTTTATTATTCTATTTTCATCAGGAGAAGGCACTTCGGTCCGCCTTCTTGGAGTTCATTTCAGCGCGGGGAAGACGTGTAAACTCCCCCACTCTTATTAATGATACAACCCTAAAAGAGCGCCAAACGGCGAATGTTTATTCTTTATCACTTTGTTTCATCATCTGCTGTTATACGTTTCGTTCTTCTAGCTAGTTATTAATAAATAATATATATTTAATTTCAAAATGCTTTTTTCCAAAGCAAACAACTGCAAAATTTCTTTAAAAGGGCGAACTATTTACACGAAAGAGAGAAATATAATAAATAATATTAATAAATTTTGTGAAGATGCGGCTAGAGCTGGAACACTTTTGTTTCCCCTTTCCCAAGCCCAAAACCGTGCTGCTTCAGCGACTGGTGTTTCACTTAGAACAATTAAGCGAATTAAAAATGAAGATATTTCTACATATGGACAGTTATCTACGCCGGGGAAACATCGAAAGCGTCCCGAGCCTCGAAATGCAATATTGGACAATTTTGATCATATTGTTCTTCGAAATATTGTGAATGGGTTTTATGCAAACAACAAAATTCCATCTTTATCTCTATTGCTTCCCGTGGTAAAGGAAAGAATAAATTTTTCTTGGAAAAGAGGAACTCCATGGAAATACCTCCCCTTGCAGTTTTTCAGTACAAACGTTGCAGAAACCAGAGACAGATCTTAATTGAAAGATCGCACATTGTAGCCTGGAGATTTCGTTTTCTTAGGGAAATGAAAAAATTCCGAGAAGCAACGAGGAACATAGTTTATATAGATGAAACGGGGTTGGACAGCAATCTTTCATTCGAGAAATGTTGGAGGGATGAAAAAATTGGCTCTGCCATCAAAGATAGCTCAGGTCATCGCCTGATTGTGATTCATGCTGGATCAGAATCTGGTTTCATTCCAACTGCCGGATTAATATTTAAAGCTGGATCTGCAACCTGAGATTATCACGGTCAGATGAACTATGGTAATTTTAAAAAATGGATAGTTGAGAACCTGTTACCTAATATTCCAACAAATTCGGTAATAGTTATGGATAATGCAGCTTATCACACAAAAGTGATGGATCTTGTACCCACAAAAAGCTCAAAAAAGGATAACATGCGTGTCTGGTTGGAAAAAAAGCAAATCCCATATGATAAAAAAATGCGAAAAGTTCAGATACTTCAACTGATTGCTGCAAATCCAAGTGACGAAAAAAAATTTTCATTGAAGAAATTCTAAAAGAACAAGGACATGATGTTTTAAGACTTCCCCCATACCACTGTGACTTAAACCGAATCGAATTAATTTGGGCGGATGTTAAACGTTACGTGCGAGAGAGAAATGCGACTGCCGACATGAGTTTGCAACGTCTTGAAAGTCTTGCTTCGGAAGCCATGATAAATATTGGAAATATGAGAATTGAAAAACATTGCAAACATATCGATCACATTGAAAAAAAGTATTGGGAAACTGACGGCATTGTCGAAGAAGTCGTGGAAAACATTTCTTTCAACATCAATTCGGATTCTGATACCGAGAGCAATTTTAGTGATGATGATACTGATGATAGTTATGACGATGAACATTAATTCTAATTCCTACAGTTTTCATTTCCTTTGTTAAGAAAGTCTTGGTTATTTTTAATTAGAAACATTTGAATAAAATTTAATCGGTTCAAGCAGTATGAATAAATGCCTAAATGATGTTTTATTTATTAGCATGTTCTAGATATTACAAAGGTAATGCAATTTTTTAAAATACTATTTTTATTCACGAAATAATTTAAATCAGGATTCTTCATTATTACTAGATTCTGAAATATGTTTCATTCCAAAAAATAATAACTGTAACTTATTTATCAAATTTAAGAAAAATATATTTTAAACAAAATTTATATTTTTTGCAACTTTTAATAAACGAACTTTAATAAACTTTAACAACAAAATACTAAGTATTGTATATCATTTTAAAACTTAAACTATCTCTTTTTAATTGGGCACAGAAAAAATTCCGCAATTAGAAAAAAAATAAAAAAATAGCGGAATGTTGTTTTGTCGGGATTGAACAGCATTTTTCAGCCTTTCTGCGCATGCGCTGCCTACTGGTAGTCGTATAACTGACCGAGTGTAAATCCGATATTAATCTAACACAAAATAAATATTTTCTCTGTTTTGTATAGAGGAATGTTGTTTTGTCGGGATTGAACAGCATTTTTCAGCCTTTCTGCGCATGCGCTGCCTACTGGTAGTCTTATAACTGACCGAGTGTAAATCCGGTATTAATCTAACACAAAATAAATATTTTCTCTGTTTCGTACTGTCGATTTGAAAAGATTTTTTTTCAATTCATTTAGAATATAGTTAATTAAAAATGGACAAAAATATTTTTGATCATATATTTTTAAAAATTGGAGATAAATTGTTTAATTATTAAATCAAATTAATTTAGAATTTCGGATGAAGGAAAATAAATTTAATTCCAAAAGATTTTCGGGAAAATTGCCTGTACCTTAAGAATTGTTTTAAAATTTAATGAATCAATCACTTTAGACTGTCAAAATTCATTTAAAAAAAATCGGTTCCATGATGTATAATTTTTTTCTACTATCATTAGAAATGATATTACTGAAAATACACGAGAAAAATTATGTAAAATAATAAAAAAATATACTAAATTAAATTTTTACTTCCAGATCCATTGAGTCACTCTTATTATTATTTCCGTTACTAGATTGCCTAATTGTATTTGGGATAGATTTGTTTGAACATTATTCATACACAACCAAAGTTTTCTTTTTAAAATATTGATGCTTTCTTAAATTTGCTGACTCAAGAACAAAATTAAATTCTTATCCAGCAAAATTTTTGTTGCGGATATTTCAATTTGTTTTAGCTTTATTTCGCCCATTTAAAATTTAGTTCTAAATTATCATGTACTTGGAAAAATTAAAAATAATTATTACATAAGTTTTCTATTATTTATTCCATATGCTTTTATACCTATCAGTTTTTAAATGAAAAATTAGAAAAATCACGGATTAGGGAAACTGAAGCAAATAAACTTATAAACATTTTAAACCATTGAAAATGATTGTGATATCACTTTATAATGTGATGATTTATTAATTGAAATCGTTTAGAAAATAATATCATACCAAACAAATAAGAGCTGTACTTTTATTTAGTCTGAAAAAATATTCTCTCTTTTTTATAATTTTTTAATTGCAATTTTTAAAATAGGAATTTATGTAAAAGCTGGAATTTATACGATTTTCATAATAGTGAGAATTACAATAAAATTATCTTAAACTTGAAAACAATCGTTTTGAAACATTATGTATTCTAGTTAGGTTAATCACTCGTTGAATCAAGCATACAAAATTCAAATGCTAATTGATTCTTAAATAAACAAAGATTAACGTATATAAGAAGAAATAAAACACGTCAATTTTTGTAGAAATTATTTTTAAAAAGAAGAAAAATGGTAAATTTAATGTTTTCTTTCTATCACTTGGATCCTCTCCTGGTATAGTGTGGACACTTGCAGAGGGCTAGATGCCAGCTCAATATCGTCCTAGTCATCAAACCGTCGCTCAAAATTATGAGGTTCGTTTCAAAAAGCCTTAGTGCTGCTTTAAAACAAGAGGTTAATAAAAATAAATTAGATTAAACATCTGTCACTTGTCATCTCTTAGTTGCCACTATGTTTTCTACTTTAAAGGATATCTTGTTCGCTGTGATTACTTCCAAAATTAAATCAGAATGAGTATCGGTAATCATTCATAGTGAGAATCGGTAACCAGGAACCTAAATTCTTTTCGTGAGTGAAAGCAATTGCTAATAACGAAGCAGCCTTAGCACAGAAATAAATTTATATGCCGAATTTCGAGTCATTTCAAATCTAACTGAGAAATACTTGCAATATTGAGATATCTAAACATCACTGAATTCTACTTTCAAATTTAAACAGCATTGTATCTTGGTTATTATAACTTTCATATGGTAGATAGTACGATGGGGAATAAAGTGAGGAAAATAATTAATTTTTTTCAAAAATTAAAAATTCCTAAACATCGTTTCAAATTCATTTCTAAGGCCTTATTTTCCCCCGCGTATGCTTGATATGATACCATTGATAATTTCGCATGCCAAAAAATTTTAGTTTTTAACTACTTTTCTCAGAGAACTGAATGATAACAGAATGTTTCTAACGTACTGATCTGATATATTGATTGCAGATTTATTTTCAAACGGATAAGTAAAATAATTACATAATGTCAATAATATCAAAAACGTTGCAACACTCTACATTATCCTTATAGAGCTGAAAGGTATTTTTTGTAAGGTATATATTGTTCTAGAGTTGCAAATCTTAGAACCTTACTAGCAATAAATGATTTTTTTATCACTCAAAGCAGTTCTACTTAATGAGTCTTCAAACATTTTGAAACTAATAGAATGTTTCCTGGAACAGTGTGATTTTTTTTATTATAAACGTCTAATAAATAGGATTAAAAATGTATGAAGATGATTTCGAATTAAAATAATTAGCTTACAAGAGCGAACAAATTTATTTTATTATTAATTTTTTAAATTTTCCAATTCAACAGAGGAATAAATGATGAAGTAATAATTTATGAAGATGATTTCGAATTCAAACAATCAGCGAGCAAGAACGAATCAATTTCTTTTAGTTTTCCAATTCAACGGACGAATAAGGAACTCGTTAAAAGAAACTTTAAATAAACATTATTTTTTTCTACAATAATGATAAGAAACATAAATACCTACACATGGCTACCAAATCCTTCTTTCTCTAAAACACTGCAGTTTGAAACATTCTGAGAAGAAATCTCTATTTGAAATATTTCATTGCAACTTGAAAATTAAAGTCTTTTCCAACGGGGCCCTAAGCCTTGCTAAAAGTGACGACCATTTCCATAATTCGAAGCATTTTAATGGTTCTCACTAGTTTCCATTCTTACCTTTTCGTTTACCGAGTAAAGAAAAAGTATTGCTATCATCAAAGATTCGAACATGATATTTTACCGAATCATATTTCGAATATCGAATTCGGAAAATACCTTTTTGGCATTATGTCAGTCTTCCTGTGACGAAAATAGCCAAAGAAGGCTTTGAACTAAGTTGAAATTTGTTATACTGTCTTTATACCAAGTTTGTAGATTTCATAATGAATAAAAAAAAAACTTTATCAATTCTGTTTCCAGTAGTAGAGGGTTAAACACAAATTGTTAAATCTGCAATTAAATAGAATTGGGAATACACCTATTATCTGCATTATCAGTTTTTAATTTTTTTTGTATACGAAATTTTGAAAAAGTACAGTAATTTTCAAAAAGTTTGAACTCGAGAGTTTTACAAATCTCAACGTTTTAAATCTTCCTAAAATTTTAAAAAACAAAAACACATTAAAAAATATCTGTCTGTCTATGATAAAGGTATCATAGACATATGCTCTGAGCTAGATAGAAAAAAAATTGCTATATAGTCTTTACACCAAATTTATGGTTTTCTATTAGCATTTGAACAAAATCCATTAAGAGGAAGTTGATCTGTCTGGCATAATATAAATTAACATAATAATTACAAAAAAATAGAACTAGATGTATAAAATTCGGTCCAGTGGTTTAGCATTTCATATGCAGATTCGTATGAAATTTGGAACTAAATTCTATCTGCATGTCTGTATTTTTTCATGCATGTAAAAGAAATAATTCACAACGACAATGGCAGGAACTTAAAATAAATGACATATGGACCATAGTATTAAAATCCAAAGCGTATATACTTATGAAACAACGTACGATTTTAGAATGGATAATAACCAAAACACGTAAAGACTTAAATAAATAAAAATTCGTATGTGACCTTGTAGTTACAATTGTTAAATTTGGATTTCAATTAATGAGAAAAAATCTTCCAAAATATAGGGTGGCACCAAAATTATGGTACAAACTGATAAGGGAGTTCGATAATAAGGTTGTGAATAATGCTTACATAGGAAACCACGTCGCAAATCATTTTTTAATTATTAATAAAGAGTGCCTCAATTGAAATGAGAAACAAAATATTTTTTTTCTAACTTCTACACTAGTGAAGATATTTGAATGGCATTGTTAACAACAGTACATTTATTTGAAACAATAACTTATAAATAAATGATGGCAATTTATCAAGAATTGATCACTTTTTCTGAGGATATCTGAATATTCTTGCGGCCAGTATCTGATAAATACTATGAAAATCATTTATTATAAAAGGAATGTATGGCAAATTATCGATCATTCATTACTTTTTCAAAGGACATCTGATGAATCTCACAACAAGTACCTAAAAAATGCTATATAATAATATATTATAAAAGTTATGTATGGAAAATTATCGAGCACTGATTACCTTTTCTAAGGATGTCTGAAGAATCTTAGTCACTATGTAATAAATGTTGTACAATCATTTATTATAAATGGATTGTATAGCAAATTATCGAGCACTGATTACTTTTTCTAACGACATCTGATAAATCTCGCAACAAGTATCTAATAAATGTTATAAAATCATTTATTACAAAGGGAACGCTGGGCAAATTATCGAGCACTGATTACGTTTTCTAAGGATGTCTGAATTATCGAGCATTGATTACTTTTTCTAAAGGCATCTGATAAATCTCGCGACAAGTATCTGATAAAGGTTATACAATCATTTATTATAAAAGGAACGTATGTCAAATTATTGAACATTGATTACCTTTTCTAAGGATGTCTGAAGAATCTTACAGTCACTATCTAATAAATGCTATACAATCCTTTATTATAAATGGAATGCATGGGGAATTATCGAGCATTCAATACTTTTCCTAAGGCCATCTGAAGATCTTGCTGCCAGTTTCTTGTAAATGCTTAGTTTTATAGTTTTTTTCTTTAAAATACACTTTATAAATAATTTTATTAAATATATAAGCACATCAGAAGTCATGACATTTGTGCGCTCGTGGTGCTCAATGGTGTACTCGTGGTGCAGATTTTTTTCAAAGTCATTAATTTTATGCCTAGTTGATAATATCTTTATGAAAGAGTGTATGAAATTTTTTTGGAGAAACAACCCTCGTGGGTTTTATTTGTAGAACAAATATGAACATAAGATCTTTTATTAATACCTGATGTACCTTTGTAGGTGAGAGATTGGACAAAAAAAATGTATTAAAAGTTACGAAAAATTTATTCTTTTCCCTCTAACTGCATTTAGAAAATTGAGATAGATGGCGCTGATTGTTATGCAACAATTTTCTATTCCTATTCTTGAAAAAAGAAAAAAAAATACAGGAGCTTAAAAAAACATTAAAACTTTTTTCATTAAAACTATAAGTACCATTTCTGCTATCAAAATACGCGACAGTGGAATTTACGATTAAATCTTTCACAGTTAATGCTCTCTTTCGCATTTTCACTGAGCTAAAATGACAGGTGGCTATTTTGAGAATAAATGGCCATTTTTTTTATCTGAACATTCGCTCAACTTGAAAAGATTGTAAAAAAGTGTAAGCATTAGTCTTGAAAAGAGATAAAATAAAGAGTGAACAACCTCAAAGAAAAACGAGAGGTTCATTTTTTATTTCTTTGTAGCAATATTTTTTCTTTTGTTGCAAAATTGCATGCTGGCTACTCTGAAGCTTTTAATTTCTTCTTGGAAAAAAAAGCATCTAAAGAGAAGTAATCATGGAAAGGAATAATTGCTATAATTGGTGTAATGCGATAGGGTGCTAAACGATTTACTATAATGTAGAGTCCTTTCTTTAGTCTAAAATGGTTAAGATATACATTTTTTTTTATTGTGAAGATTTTAATTTTAAGTGGACGTTTTATCTTGGAGATTTTTAATTTTTTTATTTATGTTTGTTCACAGTTATCGTTTTTATTTTAATATGGTAATTTATGTAAATATACGTTCATGCAAAATGTTCAATAGGGTAAATAGTTTATCCATTCTTTGGATTTAAACTATTTAGATAGATAGTTTATCTAACTATCTAAATTCTTCATCTAGTTATGAAATTTGTGAAATTGTCGGTTGTTGGCTAGTATATGTCATTGAGAAGACACTCGGGCAGTGGTGGCCTGGTGGTAAGGTCTCGGCTTCGAAACTGGAGGCTTTCAAGCTCGAGACCTAATTCCACTGAATAAATATCGTCTAAGCGAGTTCAGTGCACGTTAAATCCGTCGCAGCCCAAAAGTCCTTCCGCTCGTGTGGTGCGGAAGCTTGGAGATGGGGTGTCAGTACAGGTGTCATTCTCATCATCTGACCGAGGTACAAAATTACAAGGTCCGTCCTAAAATAGCCCAAGTTTTGCTTTCAAACGGGATGTTAGTATAAGTAAATAACTAATTGAAAAAGAACTCAAAATTTTGTATTCATTTATAATTAATAAATTCATTATCATTTCAAACGCTTCTCCTCACTAATTTAAAAGAATATTTTTGATAAAAGTCTATTTTTACTTCATTTGAAAATTAAGTTTCTCTCTCTTTCCAATTTTGTTTTGGTACAGTTTTTTCACTATTTTTAGCAGATTAAAAAAAATATTTAGACGTATATTTTAAATCGTTTCTCTTTTTATTTTAAGAAATGTGTTTATTGTTCCTTTCAGTATTCTGAGACTACCACTTTTTGACGAGGGTAGAGACACAGAGGGATGAGCACACTTCCGGAATTCTTCGTCATTTTTTATCTTGATTTTCGCCCTATTAGATACTTTGTTTGATCATTTTTTTTCATGTATCTGTGAATATCGTATCGTTTTTGTTTGTATTATTTTAATTCAGTCTGCGAGTAATCGCAGTTTATTTTATTGTTAACTAGCCGCCTTTGGCGACCAGCCAGTTCGCCAGTATTACTTCTCGCTACAATTTTCAATTAAATATTTTAAGTAACTGGTCTCTTAAAGGATTCTCAAACAAAACATTTTTAATCTTCAAATTTTGATAGCCATACCAAACTTATACTGTTTAGATCGTTTCGTTCAATTTACTATATATATTTTGCTAATTTGTTGTCATTTCCGGCAAAACTTCAACTTTAATTTAAATTGTAAATGATGAAATTGCAATTAATATTAAGACATTTTTAATAAAACCAAGCGTTTTATTTTATTTATCATCTTTATTGTTATTTATTAATTATTATTATTATTGAATGTGAGTATTGCAAACAGAATCGCTCGGTATTTAAGTCTTATGTTAACTACAAAATATTTTTCATCATTTATGTAATATCTCAAACAATAATTCAACAAAAAATTCTGAGATTCAACATAAAATTCAGTTTTTAGTTTTGCTTTCAAAAGGATTGAAATGAAATCAATAATAATATTTTGTTCCGGCCTATAAATATATTTCAAAAATTATTAAATCTAAATTTAATGCAGTAAGGTATCATATTCTGAGAAATATTCTGGACACACCAAATTTTAAATAAATGAATGAATGTTTCTATTTTCCACAATCAACTAAGACTTATTTATGAAGTTTTGAATGTTAAAAATTTAGAAAAAATCAACATTTTCATAATCTTAGGCCAATTAATCTTGAGAAACCTGCGCGCTGATTGACGTATTTTCTTTGAAACGATCGATGGAATATCTAAAATTATCCTTTTTTTTATTGAATAGTGATATTCAAATTTTCATATATCAGTCAGTTTAAGTGATTGATTTAGTTGATTGGAAATTAACTCTTTTTATTTAAAATATTTGTGTTTCAAGAACATTTTGTTATTCGTGATTTCCACAGCAGAAGCTTTATGTAAAATCAAAAATTCGTTATTTATTAGAGCATTTATTGAATTAAGTTACATAAAATATAATCATTTTTCTATTTAAACCATTTTAGTAAATCTGTTGTGTTCGTGCGTCAATAAAAATAGAATGCAGACAAACTTATTATGAAACTAAATCTTATTACATTATAGATAATATTATCAAATTTACATCAACTTATTTTCATTCAAAATTCTAGCATCGTTTTTAAACAACAAATTAAAAGTTCCAAAAATATCACTGTTGCCAATCTGACTTTCACAACTATTTACAAAATAAAATTTATAATTATTAAAATAATCGTTTGCTACTTTTAAATAAAATATTTACGATTTATGTCGCAACAGATCTGTGTCTTACTAAAGGTTTACAAATTAGCTGTGTGGCCATGATTTGAATGGATATCCTGTTCTTATTAAACAAAACTTGCCTTAAAATAAAACTTATTTATTGGATTAATAATATAGAGAGTGTAAAAGATCATAAAAGAATTTTTCTTGAATTTATTTTTTAGAAAAAATAATATTTCATATTTGTTTCATTTCCTACAGACACGTGACGAAAATTATATTTTTGCAGATTTTATTTCCAAAAAGATTTAATTTATTTTTAATTGGTGCTTTAATCAATGTGATGGCAACACATTAAAAAAAGCTATTTTTTTCCCATGAATGCGAAACGTTTATTTTTATTTTGTATGAAAGAAATTGTTGAAAAATAAGAGTTCAAATATTTGTTTAAAAATTCATTAAAAACAGAAATTTAATTTTAAGGTTAAAACAATGGTACCATTTAAAAGATAAATTTTTGATCTTTAACTTGATGTAAAAATCTTTTTTGTGCGGTAATATTTTCGGAAGTTATAGCAGAAACACGCCAAATTTTCGCTTAATTTTTAAATAAATACAATTCTAATTAAAAATTCGAAAAAATAACCCCCAGGTGCACATTCCCGGCCTCCAAGGTGTACACGTGCCAAATTTGGTAGCTGTAGGTTGAATGGTCTGGCCTGTAGAGCGCCAACACACACACACACACATTGAGCTTTATTATAAGTATAGATTATAAACATCCCTTCTTTTCAACTTTCCTCTCACACCTATTTTGATGAATTAAACCCATTCTAACACATGCGCAAAAGCTCGAAGGGTTTTAGAATCCGTTGTCAAACAACAAGTATATGCGTGTTGTGAGAATGATAAAAAACATTACTTTGCATGCATACTACCATGACATAAATTATAGTAAAATTATATAAAAAAATGTTATGAAAATAAACAAACAAATCCAACAGCAATATCATGCTACCAGTGTGATTTGATTGGATGTTCAAATTATTATTTGCTTCTCTTTAAAAGAATTCACAAAATCAATATATGTTGAAAAACGAAGTTTGTTTACATGGTGAATATATTTTTTTAGAATGAGAAATCCAAAAGGAACATATTAATTTAACACTGTTTAGATGAAAAAAATACTTTCAAAGCTTGTATCAATTATAAAAGACTTAAATATAGCTTCGGAAAACAGAAATCTTTACTAACAAATTTATTTTCGTAACTTTTCAGATTTCATTAAGAAAAGCATTTCTTGGTATTAATTCGTTGCGAAATGTAGCTATAGACGCAGTGTTATTAAAATTAAAATTTTAATGAGTTCGAATAGCATAGCTGAATTTCCATTATTATGAGAGACATCTGGACTTTTTTTCAGAAATTTGACTACGCAAGTACAATTTTTCAGATAACTCAATTTATTTAATCAACTTCAAATTGTATCAAACAATAGTTGGAAACACTTTCAAAGGATTGTCTAGATTTGTTAATACGCAGTTGATGCAGATATACATTGTCTGCTTTTCAGAAGTTTATGAATTCAAGCAATGCATAAAACTAATGAATTTATGTTTTTTTTCATTCTTTCTCGTATACGAAGTCTTGGTATGTGAACCTTACAAATTTGCAAATGCTTTAAAAATTTTGAATGAAATACATTGAGGGGAAGTTTATCAGTTTGTCTGTCCAAGTGCGATTAGACACGAGATCTTAAAACAAACAAACAAAGAAAAGCTACATAGATCAAATTGCCAACCTACTTTAGAATTTATATAAAGATTTTTCAAATTTTTTTATTTCAATTTAATAAAGGTTTAATCAGCAGTTAATATGTTCATTGTTATGCATTTATATGTAATAATTCAAAGATGTAACGAATTAGATAATTGAAATTTGGTATGTGATCTTAAGACTATAGTCGTAATTCTATGTCAAATTTTAATTTAAATCCCTCAAATTGGTTCTTTTGCCCAAAAGATGTATTCAATTTCGATGTATTTTTTTATTAACTGTTTGTTTGATTATTAATTGTCCCCCTTTAAAAAAAAGATAATGATGGATTATATTTTATCCATTGTTCTCCAAAGACGTACTTATTAATTTAGAAATAACAATTTACTTACTTTACTACGATATAAGCTTTTTTCCCTCACAGAACTCTGAAAATAAAAATCTGAGCACTGCTGGTGTCCACGATCTTTTTCAAAGTCAGCAATTTTAAGCGGTGGAGATAAAACATTTATTATAGTTTACATGAGAATTTTGTTTGGAAAACCACTTCTGCTCGTCAACTCTTATATTTAACTTGATTTATTCTATATTTACAAAAGCACAATTTTGTAATTGATATTTTCTACGTCTCCTGAATTTTTTAAGGAATGAAATGTTTTACTTTTATATGCTCGATGATCATGCGTTCTTCAATATTTCTCCTAATTTCATCATTAATTAAACATTAATTGAAACAAATTTTGATTTGCTATCAGTTATTTCATTTGAAGGCTTGCCTCAAAAACAATATATCTCATGATTAAAATGTAGGCAAAAATGAAAATAACAATTTTTGTTATTTGATACACAAATAAAAAAAGCACTCTTAAAAATTATTCAAATTTATTACTAAGTAAACTTTATTTTTCTTCTATGTATTTCATAGAAATTTGTTAGAAACAAATATTTATCAAAATGGTGCAAACGATATTTATGAAAAAAATATTTGTAAACAAATATGTTATTTTATTTAATTCGACTTTTAAAAGTTAAAGTCGTTAAGAAAATTAATTTTTAAAATATTAACGTTTACTATTTGATATAATTTTTTAATTAATTTATTTTTTAAATTAAAATAAAAATAATATAACATCATTAAATGAAATATCAGATTCATATTAGTGTAGCATTGTAAGAAAATAAATCCAAACAATACTTTTACAAAAATAGAAAACATATTGTTCCATGAAAACCAGATTGAATGGTCTCAACAATAATTTCTTGCATACTCTGTTAGAATACGTTATCCATGTCTACCAGCATAAAATTTGGGATCTTGGTTAAGTCTAGAAAGTGCACGACTTTGGCGAACATTAAATATGATATATTGAGTTTTGGAATGAAAATAGAATTTTTAATAAATGTATCATTTCATCTTTGATGATTAATCTCCGCCATTTCACAACTTGTACTTGAATATCTTATTTCTGCTTCATATACGTTGTTTTTAACTGATTGAAAGTAAAATTTAATGCATAAATGCAAATGTAGTCACAAAATTATATACCATATTTCATGTATTTAAATTTCTGTGCTTTTGGATTATCTCTTTTACATGCTTGTGAAAGTATAGACCAACAAAAATTCAACCCTTTGATGGATATGGTTCCAAATTTGATAGTTTGCTACAATTTAGATGTTAAAAGTATGAATTAAATTTTGTCTAACTATCTCTCTTTATTTTGAATTTACTGTGTTAACTTAAAATTGGACAGCTGGACAGACAGACTTTCTCTAAATAGATTTCGTTCGAAATTTAATAGAAGTTTACAAATTGGATGTAAAAATCATATACCAAATTTCATCCGCCAAGCTCAAATCGATTTTGAGCTATCTTTGTCTCAGACAGATGCGCAACAGGCAGACATAATGACAAAAATTATATATATTTTTTTAATTCCGGGAGATCTGAAAGTGAAGATTCGTCAAGCTGAAGAATTCGAATTTTTTGACATTTCCAATACCTACTCTTTACTTCGTATACGAGAAAATAAAAATGATTTAAGGGTACAGTGGACTTTTAAATAAGCAAAAATCGACAGAAACATGAAATTTAATTTTTATAGTTTCTTTACCAAAATATGTTTGCATTCAACGATAATAGTGTTATAAGATATAATGTTCAATAAAATGAATATTTCAAAGGCCAATATTGAAAAAGCACATTTTAATTACTTTCTTCAAAATGATATTGTAATTGGATTTAAACATCTTTGAAACGTTCCAGGTGTCCTTAGGTTGGAAGAAAATTAAATTGAATTTATAATAAAGATTTCTATTAAACATTAAAAGAAAATAAGACATTCATTTTATATTTCGAGTTTTTTTAGACAGTTAAAAATCAATATTAATTCCGAAAAGTGTGACATTTTTATGAAATTTCCATAAGTGTGTATAAAAATGTTTAAAAAATTAGCATTTAATTGAAATTACAAAATCATATATAGTTTTATTCTAAGTAAATTTTTATTGGATAATATAGAAAAAAAATAATAGAAAAAAGTTAAAAATTCAGTTGATTGGAATATTTTGAAATTTTTTCAAAAAAATTATACCTTTTTTTAATTTTAAAAATATTTTTTTTAAAAAATTTGACATTTATATTTTAATACATGTACCTAAAAATTATATAATTTTAGTGAACAATTCTCAAAAATGCCTAATGGAGTCCACTGTTCCCTTCAATTTCGCTGTCGGAATTAGTAAAATAAATTCAATGTTTATGCACTATTGTAAAAAAGCATGGTTAAATAATTTTAAATAAACAATTACTCTTAATTAACAATATATCAATATGTTACATACCAGTTAACATGCCATACGTTACTTGGAAATAATTTATTTTCATACTTTTATCTAATAAAAAAACATTGATTATTTAATTAACTGTCTTAAAATTTCATTGAAAACATTCAGTATTCGTCATAATAGTTTGAAGAGCTTTTGACATAATTATAAAATATAACAAAGATTAAATTTACCTTATATCAAATGAGCTGTTTAAAGCTGCAATGTATTTATTATAAAAACTTGACGGAACAACAATTTCTAGAGTCAGAAACATTCCTTTCAATTAAAAAAACAAATCTGTAGTACAAGGGAATTTTAAAATCTCAAAGAATGTATAAACATTTCAGAGATTCCAAACGATTGTTAAAAACTGCGGATGTAGTCACGATTTTACCTCATGTTTTCTTTAATTATAAATAATTTTTCAAGAAAAACACTGTAAGACTGTTGGAACTCACAATTTTTAAATAAACATTGTTAATTAAATATTGCGATTGGTAAATTAAATACGTGTTTCTTCCATGAAAAATGAAAAAGCAGTAATTATGAAAAGTGAATTTTAATTTCCATCAATTGTTCAAAGTATATAGTTAAGCTTCAAATTAATTTCTAAATAACAGGAAAACTGAAAACCGTCTTTAAATTAAAGATATTTTTTATGTCTATCCAAGAAAGAAAATTTATATAGTTTATTTTTGTTTGTTTTTCATAACTGAGTTATTCGAAATTTAGTTTTATGAACAAATCATGTTGAATGTTAGCACAATATTTATCAAGTCTATAAAAACAAAAATTTTTAAAAAAATTAATAAAAAAATTAACTATTTTATAAGTTGCCACTGAACTGTTACTAAAACCTTGCTTGCGCTTTATAATACGTGTGGGTAAAATTTGTAGACATTTTATGCATATTTTTACATTTCAATAGGGAACAAAATTTTAGAATTCATGTAGATTTTTTTTCAGATTTATTTCAAAATTTTAACTATAAATTAACTACAAACTATTAAAAAATTTGAGACAGTAAATCATTTTGTGTATCTCAAACTTATCGTCTGCCAAAATGTTTTAAGAAGACAAACGATTTTATGCTTTTTTGAAAAATTGCTTTCAGTCAAAAAATGTGAAAGTGGGATATAAATTTATTTTAGAATTCCTATATCTTTCCTCTCTTTTGAAATGAAACATAAATCTATATATATATGAGAAATATGAAATGTGAAAGGACTTTTTGACTTTTCACCAGAAAAATCAATAAAAATGTCAAACTGAAGGAAAGACGTTTGATTTGTGAAAGGTTTTCCGTTTTTATGAAAAGAAAAATGGAAAAAAAAAGAAAATATTAGCAATCGTTTGAAAAATAATGCAATCTTCGAAACATATAAGGGATTTAAGCCATTTGAGTTATTTTAAAAACCTTAATTCTGTTAATGTGAATTGAAATATTTTAATTCGGATGTGTAGCAGTTTTGTTTTAAATTTATCTAGTTTCATTTTGCAACAAAATAGGAATTGCTTTTATTTTATTAATATACGTGTCTACAGGAAATGAAATTTCTATTTATTTTTGCTTTTTGATTATTTATTTTAAATAATTACATAAAATTGTCGAAGTTATTGTTACGAAAAAAAACAAACAAAAAAACATATGGAATGAGAGAGAATTAACTGCAATACTCCAAAAATTCAAGATCAAGATTTTTTATGAATCTCCACGATTTAAAATTCATGAATATGAAAAAACACTTTTTTGAAATAATTTATGTCTTCTCTAATGAGGATAATTTAAAAGTGCAATATTTGGAGGAATGACTGACAAATTGATATGCGTTGGGTACTCCAAAATTAAGATTGTCTTCCGATTTTATGCGAAATTTGATAACGATGACTCACTTATATACACGCCTCTGCTTTTATAGTTCCCATGACAGAACACATAATGCTTGAGAAAAGCTACGAATCTCGATTTTTAACAGAGGTATCCCCAAGTTTCCAGCTTATTCAAGAAATTCAAAATTGCTACGAACTGAATACATAATTTTTAATTTCTTTTCATTAATAGCTTAGTAAATTTATATAGAGATACTCAATCAGCTCGATAATAAATTACGATTTTTTAGCCCACAAAAACGCATAGAAACAAAAATAGGAAATAAAAACCCCGGCAGAAATGTACACAAAAACAGCACTTGTAAAATGTCAATAGCACACAGGCAAACGACAAATCATTAATTGCATAATGGCGAACATGATATCGCCCAAATTGCCGTTCTCCACGTTTTTATTTGGAAGAGAGAATTCGATCGATTATTAAGGTGATATGTGCGGATCTGCTTTATAATTCTCTTGGCAGAACATCGAATGTTCGTGAAAAATTAAGAATTTAGATTTCCAATAGAGATATCATTAGAATATTTGACATCCTTCCTTTTAGTAATGAAAGCCGCTAAATTCTTCACAACGTCGCCAAGTTTGTCAGTAAGGTAGGTGGTCACGGACACGGCAACCATTCAGGAAGTAGATAGAAATATCTGTAATGCTCATTTCTTTACTACGAAATCAACTATGCAAGGAAACAATATGACAGATTTGTAGCAGTATGTACGAGCAATAACACATGACAGTTGTATCAAAATAATTCTTGCATATCTAATTTAGGACTAAGTTAATTTCTTTATCTGTCGAAATATATGCAATTTTCAAAAGCAAAGAGCTTCATAAATGAAACTTGTTTTGTGCGTTTTTCATTATATCAATCAACTATTGGATTTAATAGGTCTGCGTCAAAATTGGTAGTCTTTTTACCAAAATGAGTCTCGTAGCAATATAATAACCGTGCATACTTCGGGAATCTTGAGAATTCCTGGCTTGTGAGTTCATTCATAATTTACCTTTCGAATTTTCTAAAAAAATATATTATTATATATATTACAGAATCCAGAAGGATTTTTTTTTATTTCAGAAAACTTTAAGTTTCAGACAAAAATTAGATATTAAATGAAATTCTGTTTTCATATCCATTGTAATCTTACAATTTTAGAAAATAAATGATTTTGTTTTCTTTTTGACTTATTCAAAGTAAAAATATTTATAGTTGTTACAGATATAAATATAAATATATTTACTATAGAATTATTATATATTTATTACTGATATTGAAAAACTGCTTTTACTGCTTTTCTCACCTATGGATCATTGTTTTTGGCACATAAATAAAAAAAATCAACTACACTATCTCATTTATTCCACAGTACAACAGTGTACCCTCATTAAAAAAATCTCATGAAATACTGCTTGAGTTTCACTGCACTTACTTTACTATTAAATTAAGCTTATTTCAATGCAATGATTCATAATTTTACATTAAGTAAAAAAATATTATAGCAAAAGTACGAAGAAAGAAATGATAATGAAGAAATATTTATTTACATGTAATACATACATTACATATAATATATATATTTAATATAATATATATATTTAATATGCACATGCATGTATTGTATGCAAATAATATATTATAATACATAGATGTAGTATGTAATGTATTAAATACATGCATACACATTACATACATGACATATAAACATATAATAATAGCTTTAGATTTCCTGAATTATTTATGGTAGTTAAATGATCAAATACAGCTTTGATTTCGGACAGCGAAAAACTGACAAATATATTTTATTCTAAGAAACATTCTATTAGCGGAATTTCTAAACATTTTCCTATT
>JAPMOR010000950.1:0-23159 GCA_026543865.1 Argiope aurantia
AATCTTCTGGACGTAGTATACACTTCTGGTTTTTGTGTCTGTAGTCCGCAGATTTTCTCCAGATAACTTTGCCTACCTTTCTCCCCTTGTCACAAATATGTTTACAAAGATGATTTAAACCTTTCAACATGAATTAAATGTAGCCTCTTTGATTAATAGTAGAGGTGTATATATTGAGAAGAATATTTTTAAATTGGTTTTCCCAAGACTAGATATTCCATCTTCGTTATTTCTGAAACAACAATAATTATTCCTATTAATCTAACTATCGATGTTTTTAACTTGTTATCTGGGCAAGACGAAATTTTCATTGTAAAACGAATTGAATATAAATTAATTACCCGGTTAACAAGTTAAATAAATATTGTTCACTCCGAAGCAAGTACGAAACACCGCCGTACCTACAGTCAAAATCCCTATTTTTATAATTGTTTTCAGATGTTAAAGATATTGCTATAACATTCGTTTAAAATATTTTTCAAAAATTATTAAAATTACGAAAAGAAATCTATGGAAACAATAGTGATATAAAACTGAAAACATTAATTATTTAAATTTTAAAATAGCGTGAAAAAGACTTAGGTGCAATTATATGCTACGAAAATATTGAAAAAAACCGTTATAATTTTTGCTGATTTTTAATTAAAAATAATTAAAAATCAAAATAATAATCATTGTAATAATAAATAATTAAATACCAAGTAATTCTCTATAGAGCATTTGACTCGATTTTTAATCAACCATGCTTTATTGCGCAATTATTATGCCATCCAATAAACATCATCGTGTTTAGATATTTTCGCTCTAAATTGTAATTAACTAGCCATAGCTATTCTTTAATGACTTCGTTCATTTTTTATCACAATTTTATAGACGATCCGAAAAAACAACAACTCTACTTTGCATTAGCATTTTCAAGTTTACTAATGGAACTTTTGTATAGTATTTGAAATTATTTTAAGTTTCATAAACAAATTGATATTTTTTTTTATCTACGTCACGTATTAAGAAGGAGGCGTGGTTGATATTTTTAAACCGGAAAATGGCTCTGACCAATAAACATCATTTTGGAATGCAAACGGAAAAGAAACTTTATTTCGTTGACGAAAGAATTATTGATAAAAAATACGATATGCAGCAGTTTTGGTGAATCAGCTTTTCTCTCCTTATTTTCACTTTCACATTATGTCGCTCTTCTGTATCTAAAGATTAGATCCCGATATTTTTCATCGCAACATTAATAAATAATCAACGGATGATATGTATTCAGATATCCTATTTTTTAACTATTACAAAAAAATCGGCCGTAGACTTCAGGGAATTTTTTTAAAACCTTCTCTTGATATTAGGAAGATTTCATTTTTTCTAAGCGACTTAACCTTGTGATTACGAATTTTTTAAAAATCGTTTTCTCTTCATTTTCTATATAAATGATATGAATAAAGTTCTGAATAATGCAAATTTGTTCGATTTTTTTTTTTTACAAATGATTTCACAATTCTGGCCGGAAGACTTCCTGCTTAATTTTATTTTTCCTCAGTCGTTTCATTTCGTATCGTTCGCTAAAAAGGATTGAATATAAATGAATATAAAAAGCAACAAAAAGTTAATAGTGTGACAAGTCTGGTTCAAAAATTAATTTATATATAAACTATTTTTGATCATAAATCCATGTATCAAATATCATCTATGCTGCTATTTGCGTTTTTGAGTTATCGTATTCATATGAATATGATGATACAAACATACAGATTTCGCTTGGATGCGCGATCATACTTTAATATATATAACTGTCAAAAATAAGGATAATTTTATATTTATTTTATTAGTGACGGAATATAAAAATCAGAATAGCAACAGCCAGATATTTTGATCCAAAAAATAATAATACTTTAGAACGCAAATTATGATGTGTATTTAAGTTACGAGTGCGTTTTTAATATCTAATAAATGTTTAGTTTTGTCCTTCTTTTTAAAAGAAATACATTATGAATAATTTAATTAAATAACTAAGTATATAAGAAGTTAAAGGACGGACTTCGTTGAAATTTCGAGAGCAATCTGCGAATATGGTTCTAAAATATGCATAAAATAATTTCTTGTTATTAATGCATTTCTGAATTACAGGCTCAAAGATATACTTAATTCCAACCAGTGAAAATCTCGCATATACTCTAATAAACATATTATATCCAACACTATGAACGCCATGAATACTCAGAATTTCATTTTGAGATTATAGAATATGAGTTTTCTGCTTCATAGTAGAATAAAGAAAAACAGTTATGCATTTAAGAAGCCGTTTTTTAACAACTTCAAACTTAAATTGGACACAAAATTACAAATTTTATTCTGTGTCCGAAAATATACCGATATATCGAATTTTATTCATTTAAGATATTGTATTTTTTCAATGATCGTATTTCCGTTGCAAAAGAAAGTACTGTCCGAGAGATGGTTAATCCCTTGATGAATTTAATTCCAAATGTGATTTGGATCTATATTTTAGATGATAAAGCTATATACCAAATTTTATTGGTCTAGTTCTTTAAGTTTTGTTGTTATCTGTTCACTTGTTCAGCCGGATAGACAAATTCCCCCTGAATTGACTTGTGCGTCATATAACAATATAAATGTGGTGTAAATTCTATATGCCAGACTTTGCTTTTCTAGCTCAAATATTTTCGAGTTATGGTATTCATAGACAGACGGACAAATAGACAGAATTACACAAAAACGTTTTTCAAACTCAAAGAAGTAAGTCTGAGAATTGGAGATTTATCGAGATATCTTGATCAATATTTTGAAGATTACGAAATTTTCGTTTTGTATATTCCGTATAGAAGAAATAAAATATTCTAGAATTTGGTTAAATATCCTAATCATTTTAAAATTTTATAAAATTTATTCGTAGAAAATATTATAGTAATTTAAATAAATGAATTTAATAATAATAAAAATTTAATAAAATACACGCGCGCTTTTATTATTAGGAATTTCTTGCTTATTTATTTGAAATATTATGTACATGCAATTTCAATTCAATCGCTTGTATATAATTCTGCTTCACAGCTACGCCAGAAAAAACAAATGTTTGAAATTTCAAACTGTAAAATATTTTCAACTTGCATTATTTTAGATATCTTACATCTTTTGGTGTACCTCTTTTTATGCTGGTGTACCTATTTAAATAAAACTCTGTAATCTTATTTTAAAGGTGAAACTTAATGCAAAATCAGAAATAACAATTAAATGACATTCTTGCTGAATTAAAACACACTCATGTAAAATGGATGGATGGTAAGATGAATCATTCGCCATTGGAGTTTTAGGTATACGAACGAATATTATTATCATTTACGTAATTTTTTTAAATTTATGTAATATTGCTCACACTTACAAATTCAACAGTAAATTATATTCACTATATTAAAAAGATGAAGCTTCAGGCTAACAGAGCGTTGATAGATTTATATAACAAATTATGTTGCAGGAAGACTAATATGACCTGTATCAATACTAATATGACCTGTTAATTTCAACATTTGAAACATTGACAGTTAAAATCAATACTTATTCTTTCAATACATGATACTTTGTACCACATATACAGTATTATATGATGTTAAACAATATTAGCAATTTTGCATTGTTGAATATTGAATAATATAATACCATTCAATATTGTGCTACATGCTGTGTTACCTGAGATGAGTAAGGATGTCTGTCAAATGTAATTCACATTCATCTATGTGCAGCAGTCGAAAATACATTCAATTTTCTAGTTAACCCCTTAATCGTCAAGCCGTTCGTCATATGGGAATCGAATTATCGCTTATCAAATTTATAAACTGAAATTAAACTATTCAAACTCACTGTAATTCGATAAAACTATTGCTTACATTCCATAAAAATTTTAAGTAATTTTTGAATTTTTATAGAACTGGTAAGATTAACACATTCCTGGGGGCATTATGTATCATCTAATTAAACAATAAATAAATAAAAACAGTTAAGGGAGTTATGCACATCTAATTAAATAAAATTTTGAAATTAGAGTTCAACCAAAATGGAAGCTCTTTTCCACTTAAAAAGATTATAATTTGGAAATAGAAGAAATCACAACATTCCTCAGCACTGTTTGCTTATGCATTAATTATACATATTTCAATAAAATTAAAAAAATTATTAAAACCTATTTTACAATGAAATTTTCAGAATATAAGCACATCTTTATCTTGTTTCTAAAAGTGGAAAAAATGAAGCTGATTAAATATTTGTAAACAGAATATTAAATTCCATTGCTATTTATTTAAATAATAAAAAATGGTGCTTTATGCAATAATCATTTTTATTATTTAAATAAATAGCATTAAAGAAAATACAATATTAGTATAAAAGGCATGATAACTAAATTTGCATCACTGGCAAGATGTTTTTTTTTAATTTTAAGATATTGTAAAAATCATAATATCTGCAATAAAAAAATTTCAAAAAAAATTTTGATATTTAACTAGGATTATCATCAAAAATGAAAATGTACCTAACATTTAAAAAAAATGCTCTAAAGTGTACATTTCACCTTCTGGAATATATTAATGTCAATTTTTTATCTTCATTTGAATATATCTGTCATATAGAGTTCCAAACGCTACTATTATTTGTATGCTACTATGCGCACCATATATTATTTATTATTTGTATGACATTTATCATATGTATTTAAAAAATTAAAACTAGGCAACCCAATCTTCAAGATTAAAAAGAGTTTTGGAATTTTAAGTCAAAGATGTCTAGTTTTTAAAAGTTGTAAATTCTAAACTTCCGTCAACTTTAAGCCTTTCGAAATAGATGCAATAAAATGTTTCTGCCTGTTTATTTATCATTTTGACAGCCAAATCCATCTTATCCAAATAGAGCATTGCAGAACATATTATTTCGTAAATCACACCGCAGTGTTATCAATTCTTGTTTTTCTGTGGTTTGGGGAAAACGAATGGGGAAAGTATTAGTAGCTGAAAGCGATCCTTAACCTTAACATGCTTCTTATCACAAACTCTGTTAGCTTGTCATATTTGCAGCAGTGTTTATGTTTCATTTTTCTCAACTAGTATTTTGGCTTTGTAGCAGCTGTTATGATTATTATCAAATTTATGAAATGAGTTTATTAAATCAATTGAAGTAACTGTATGCAAATTTTTTCTATTCAATTTTTAAAAAAATTGATTAGCTATTTCTAGTCTTAGATACATTCTATATGAGGGGTAAGTAATACTTTGAAAGCATTCAATTAACAATTTATTAATTTCTGTTTTGATTATCAAGTAATTCGTTGTATTGTTTCAATATTTAAATAGAATATTATACTTTATTCGAAGTAAGAAAAGAAAAAAAATGATTAATTGGATTCTGCTGAGGTCGGAAGCCATTATTTAAAAAATTTCGATTTTTTTTACTGCAATTTTTTTTAAGGGAATTTAATGTGTTATGAAATATTGTAACAATTCTAATGTGCAGCGCAATTTATTTTTATAATGCAATAATTATTTTAGAAAAATGCAGCTTAATAATTGTTCTTTAACGTATATATTCATTATATAGGGGAGGATAAGTTTTGCCCTAAAATGTGTAATTTAGAATTGATTCACCAGTATATAATTTCAATAGGATTTATTCTGTGCTGTAAAATTACAATTCATGAAAAATGTTAAATTATTTAAAATTTACTTCAGCAGATAAGAAACTTTGTAGAATTACTGAAATAGTTTTGATTTGCGATATATTTTCCACTAATATTCTACCAAAAAAATTATTGTATGAACACCTTTTAAACAATATTTTAAATCTCATTATTTTTAAATTGCAAACATTATCATTATCCAATAAAAAATTGCTTTCGTATCAGAGATATATTTATAAAGAGATGTCTTTTGAAAGCACGCGCATTTACCAACAAATAATCAAGACTGAATATTAATTTTGAAACGTAGAATTTTTATTCATTAAACATAATATTAAATTTTAAACTGATGAAAAAACTTGGTACAGAAGCTGAAATATTTTTGAGCAAAAACATATTTTTAATAAATTATTTATACCAATTAAATGCATTTACTGTATAAATAATTTTTGGAAGAAAAGCTATTTTCACATTATTGTTATTACTTCATCTTTATGACTGCTTATATAAAAATTGCTTTTGTTTCAAATGTGCACGTTTAAAGAATAATGTTTGGAATAGTGTATACTTGCTTTTGTGTAAATAATGCTTCAAAAATATATTTACGTTTCCATATATTTGGCACTCATTCAGTTAAAACAAATAAAATTTAGTGAATTAAATTTAGCGATTTTCCAGTTTCAATTTTTTTTTTTTTTTAGCCTTTTCAAATTTGAGATAATTATTATGAAATTCATTTGATAATAAAATGTATGCAATTTATTTATTTTAATTATGAAGTTTACTTGTTTGGATATAGATGAGTTAAAAATTGTTCCACATTTTACTTTACATTTGCTCTTTTTACATTCATAACATAAAATTTCCTAAATGTTATTTTTTTTTTCTTTTAAGAAATATGAATTTTTTTGGCAAATACATAGAGTCGTTTCCTCTCCTTTTCCCTTTATTACTCTTCGCTTCAAAAATAGAAAAATTAAAAGCAATCTGAAAACATAACCTTTATAGCAACGTTTGATAAATATTTTTAAAAAAAATTCACAAAATCATTTTATTTAAAATCTCACAAATGCTTATTTTAAAACAGAAATTAATTTAATTTGATTTGGTTTTGATAATTTCAACCAAACAAAACTATAAAGCTTTCAAATTTTTGAAAATTCTGTAACTGTTTGTTCCATAAGTGGTTGCTCTTTTTGCAGCCGAAACAGCTGAACATTCGCCAAAATTAACCATCCTTGAACAATCAGCTGTATCAAAGATTGACATATCCTCCAAAGATGTCCTTCTCGTCCCTGTGGAACAATATTTTCTGCTTCATCGGCACCACACAATTGTCAACCGAACACTCGACGACCCCCAAAGAAGAGCTCTTCATTCGGCACCTAACGCCAATCATAACTCCCTCTTGTCGAATGGCCTAAAAGCGACCTCAGTCACAGATGCACACGCTTCGCAGGGGTTGCTGCCGATTAATAAATAGAAAGGACCTCCAAAAAAGGGGTGGTGAATAAGCAAAAAATTCGAAGAGTCATTGAACAGAGGATTCGATCCCCTATTTTTTTGAAGAGGAGGCTGGCAGGTGTTCGCGCAACAGAGGGTGTCCGAGAGATCGATTATGTAATTCAGTAGCCTGTGATTCCCCTCTCGGGTTAATTCAAAAGGTAGTGGGAACGATTTTTATGGCATCTGTTGAGTTGGGATGGTCTGTTCGGTAGTGGTAATTGCCGCTGTTTAGGTCTTGTTTTCTAGTTTTAGCGATTGTTATCGTCACTGGTTATCGTTGGAGCATACGTTCTGAAGGGAACTGGGACGTTCTCGGAAACGAAAATTTTTGAAAATCGAGTCGTGAACAAAGTGGATTTTTCTCAATAAAAAAAAAATCATATCTGAAATAAAATGAAATATATATAGAAATAATGTGAAGTTTTCTTTACAAGTCTATATAAAATTTGTTTTCAATAGCAAATCTAATATATAAAGTAATACAAAAACAAATTCATACTCACCAATGGGTACTAAAAATAAAAGCTATTCTGAAAAAAAATATTCATCCCCTAAAAATTTGGCATATCATGAAAGTAGAGATTCAGTAATGTTAAGGAAATCATTCTTAATATATCTCAAATAATAATAAAAACGAATGAGTTTATGTGTAATTGGCAACTGTTTATGTAAGTTTTAATTAATTATATCTATTCTAAATTTTAGCAGTTGTTCGACGATAACTTCCGAAAATAACATAAATGATATTTATAGCATGTAAAAAAAATTGAAGAATGATTCTTGTCGAATACTTTTTCTTGTTTTTAATCAATTTTTAAAGTATTTACAACAAAATATTTCATTGTTTAATTGAAATCAAGTTGATTTCACTGTTTCTACTAATGTTTATTTTTTTTTTCATTTTTTATAATAAAGGGCAGATTTAGCTTATTTTAAGCGTACTGAATTGGCTTCAGTATAATATATGCCTTCTATAAAATTTTTCAGATTTTCATGTATTTATAATTATGATTTAAATATTGGTAAAATTTTTTTATAGTGCATCCATTTTTATATACTTTTGCTTTTTTCCGGTGATATAATTGCGTGTATAAAGTTATTAATTAGATAATTAAAGAAGTGCATAGCATAAGAAATTGCACGCCACAAGACTTCTAAAATAGTGCTAGCTATATGTCTACCGAAATTTGTTTCATACATTATTTTACTGGGGAATCCATTAAAATAAAGTTATACATAATATTTAGTTGAAATTATTGCAACTACTAACCACTTTAAATACCAGTCGGTGGCTAAAGGCAGACAGTTTAAAATAAAAAATAAAAAAAATTAATATCATATAACTTGTAAATATGAAAAAATATATATGTTGCTATACCTTATAAATAGCATCTAAATAATATATTGTTGCTCAGAAGTAAATAAAATATTTTTAAGAGATGTACTATGTAAATAAATAATACTTAAAAAATTGATATTTGTAAAATTAAAATAATTTAACATACGCAAACAAATATGAGTATACATAAACCTGATTTAAGAAAAATCCAGAAATATTATATATGTAATTACAAAATAATATTTTTATTTTCAGTTTTATTTATTTATGAGCTTTGAAAAATATGCAAATTGCTCATTTACAGAATCAGTGAAATCACTCATACTTTATGAAACTGTTATTTTAGCAATCTGTTATTTGAATGTTGAAAATGTCTCAGATCCATTATATAGTCACTTCTGTGAATGGTATGTCCAGAAATATTTACGGAGGCTAGATTGCTCTTAAAAGTTTACATCTTCATACTCATCCTCATTGAGTCTTTCCGAATATTGCAGGGCATAATGCCTAAAATGCAGAAAAAAAGTGTTTAGGGAAGATAAGAATCAGGTTTAATTACTTATACATAAAGCCCGCCACAGCTGCGATAAAACTAAGCCCCCCGTCCCAAAATAGTCTTAGCATTGCTGCCAAACGGAGCATTAATATAACTAAACTAAACCATACACAGTTTGCGGTTAATGACTTAACTTCTTTTGTTAATTACCTGAGCTGCTGTACACTATTAGATACAAAGAAAAATATTAATGGAGATATTAGTCTTTTTTTTTTTTTTCTGAAACACCAAAGTGTGATAATATTTTAGACTTTATTCGTCCGTCTGTTTTATTTTTGAAGTTCTTTCTAGATTATAAACCAGCGATAAAGTGTGTAAAAATTATTTGCTCAGTGTTAAAAATTCAGTAACTAAAACAATGAAAAGTATTGCTTTAAAATGCAAATCCTATAAATTGGAGAAAAGAATTTCGGAAATAAAAACGGATATTATTGAAATGTTTTGAATTTTTAATTCTAATTCAAAATTATTTATTCTGAATTTAATTTTTCTGTTATTTTTGCGAAATATTTTCCTGTATTGATGAACCAAACTGAATAGTTCATTATTTTAAATTATTAAGCATTTCATTCAAAATAAGTAAGAATTATATAAAATAAACTAAAGCTATTCTTTTAAAAATTCAAATTATTTATCCAAAAAAAAGTTTCAAAATATTTCGAAGCTTTTTCAGAGTATTCAAACATTTTGGAAAAAAATTTTTATTCTAGAATAATAATTTTTTTTAAAAAAAGGAAATGCAATTAATTTGCTAATACTATACTACCATGGCTAAATTAAAAACCGTAATAAATAAATGTTGATTGATTTCAATTGATTTAGAATGATAGAGAAAATCTTTGATTATAAGCTGGATGAAGCGATTTACAAAATATTACGAAACAGCTATATAGAAAAAAAGGGGAAATTCAACAAGTGAAATGTTAAAAAAAACTCCACCATTTTCTTATCGGTGATTTTTTTCGTGAAAGTTCATACATTCATACATATATAAAAAAGAGGGGTTTCCATACTAAACCTATGTTCAAATCTTATCTTTCACTTTTTTTATTATTCACTTTTTTTTCCTTTTCTTTTTCTTTTTTTCTGAATATCCAGTCTATATTTTAAAAAGTTCTCGGGTTTATTCTTATTTAATATATTCTTCCTCTTGTAAGTATTTTTCCATTAAAAATGTTCACTTTTACAAGAACCTTTTTTCTGTATTCATGAGATGCATAAAATGCGACGAATAAATGTTTAAATCTTAACATCGTAAATGTGGTTTATAGTATAAATCTATTTTTTTTTTTTTTTACTTAAAATAATCTTACTGGAACTTGTTTTCATTAAAAATCTGATAGTTCAAACTATGTTAATTCACGAATTCTACCTAAAGAGGGTGTTTCTATATTTAAAATTTTCATTTCAATTTCGACTATTTCTCTGAATACATTGTTTTATGGTGGAAATGGATCCAGAAATCGGTGCATTATTTATTGTTATTTAAAATTTAAATGATTGGCATAAAATATAGTGACATGAATAATCTTAAAATGTATTTTGTTCACAAAACTAAATTTTAAATTTTAAATTTTTTTTGTTTAATTTTTTAATTTAATATGAAAACCTGAAATAAAATGTTTTGGTAATTTTTCTCACGATTTACGTATTGTGACTAATATGTTTAAAGCAAAAATCGTTTGCCAATCACATAATAAATTTTTTTAATATATATTGAAGAATTTTGAATTAATTTAAATTTTTGTCATTAAACGGTTATGATGATATTATTCAACTTCTCATAGATAAATGATAAAAAGGATTCGAACATTTAATCCAAAGCATCATAATCTGGTAATGCTCTAGATTTGGTTCGTCGTTCTTCATTTCATTTTTAAAATTTGCTGTTATTTATAGATGCATGCAAAAACGCACAATATCGCCTCAACTTACACTTTAATAAACCCAGATTTTAAATAAAGCAATGAAGTGAATTGTAAAACATTTTTTAAATCACTAATTAATTATTTTTAATATTTTGAAATTTGAGAAAACAATTATACGGATATAAAGTTCATATCAATGAAAAATTTATTTTCTTGTATTTTAAAGTTATGCAAAAATGATTTTTGTGCAATAATGTGCTTTTTTAAAATTTAAATTGCTATGATGCTCAAATAAATTAAAATGCTGATAAGTTAAAATTTAATTAACAGTTTGGTTGGTTTGATTTTTTGATGCAAAAACCAGATCTGGCCATGCTGCATCAATCAAATACTAAAAGTTTGGAAAATTAATTCCTCGTATACAGTTATTACTAAGAGATAACAACTTGGTAAATTTGACAGATTGTTAGTTTTATGTTCCACAGAATTTTAACCGATTTAACAAAAAAACATCGTGAATGTCTTATGATTAAATATTTTAAGGTTATCAAGTCAAAATCAATAAAGATGTAGATAATGTTAAGGTAATGTTAATTATAACATTCCAATTGCAGAGAAAATCCCTTGCTGTCAAAGTATGTGTTTCACATTTAAAGTAAAGGTGATAAATAATATAAGATAACCATGCAAGGCAAGCAATAACAAAACAAACGTCATTAATACCAATAAATTTTTCGATAATTATTAATTTAAAATTTTTTAGCATCGTAAAGATTGTAAGAAAATTTTTAAAAAAGATTAACATTTAAATATTTTTTCTTAATAAATTTTGGAAAAACTATTGAAACTGGAATTTTGAAATAAATGCGTGATAAAATGATTTTATGGTGCGTACTACATTCGAACTTAAATCAACGCAAGCAATCCGTTATTATCGACAAAATTTGGAAAACGTATTGTAAAAATCTCAAGCAATGAAATATTTTACAGTTAAGAAGTTTTCTCCTGGATGATAAGAAAGTGAAACCTTTCTTTTTACATGCTACAATGCGAAAAAAAAAGGAAACGATAATCGGGAGATAATATTGATGAATCGCAATGGATCAAAGGGAAAAACATTAGATAAGTACAAGTGTAATCTTCTAACCATTTTACTGGTTATTTTGTTCGCGAAGTTCATTTTATCAACATTTGATCTTTATCACTTTATGTTATCTATTCAACAGAATTTGCATATAGTAAAATTCAATTAGAAAGTGAAAGAATTGGTTGAACGTTTCATATGCTATCATAATGGGCAAAGATCTTAGCTCTCTATATAGCTCTTAGAAATGTAATTTCTTGAGCTTTGAAGTGAAATTGAGCTATGAAGTTTGTTCCTGTTCCTTTTTTGGTTTTAGTTTGAATAAGAAATAATTTTTAGTTGCGATTCCGAAACTGTTTTGTTTCGTTTTCAAACTATTTCTTATTTTAGATTGGTTATTTGCTCTTATATATATATTATTTATTATAGATTTATTGCCTAATTTGGTGCAATTTATAATGGTTTTTCAATGAAATTATGCTTTGCTCTTAGCATGCATTAAAAAAATTAAGAAAAAATCTTCAATAGATCTATTCTTTTGCTAATTTGGTAATCTACTTTCAATAATTTAAGCAGGCTTACTGTATCTATATCAAATTTAAAAAAAAAATTAAATGTAATTCGAAATTAAAAACATGAACAAACTTATGATATGAATTATTAAATAAAGTTTTCTTTTTTACTTTTCTCATCCTAGAAAAAATTATGAAAGAAAGGATGGGAATAAAGTACTTCAAAGTAAAAAAAAGAAAGAGAATGATAAGATTTGAGTTATTTTCTTTACATGTAACTTATGAAACTATAACGAATAAAACAAACGGCAGAACCTATTTTCAAACAACTCGTTAGTTATGCTGGAAAAATTAGCTTCTTTTTCTTACGCACAAAAATTTATTTTGTAATAACAATTTTGGAGATAATAATTTTTTATTTGAACATAAATATCCTTACATAAGTATTTTTCTGAAATTTACTGTTAGAAGACGTGATTGTTTCAAAATCAAAATTTAATTAAATTAATCCATTAAATTATAAAAATATTTAAATAAAACACTTTCATAGTAAATAAGCAATTTCATAGTAAATAAGCAAATGCACAAAATTTCATAATTCTAGAACACTAGAAAGTGAGTGAAGAGTCGATTTAGAATCCCAAATTTACAAACATGAAGCAACTAAAATAAACGTGTATAAAAAAGTGTCCCTATGCTTTGCTGCATATCTGTACCCATGAAGTTTTGTCCCAAATATATTCATTCAAATGAATTATAAAGTTCTACAATAAGCAACAAGTGTTTATCAATAAAATAATTCACAATATTTTTTATATATATGAATGAAGAAATAATTCATAAAATCATCTGCATTTAAAACATTACAATAAAATATTATATTTAGTTAATTCTCTTCCTTTTATTGCTCTTCTAGTTTTCTATTTTACTTACATTTACATTTGATATCTGAAATTCAATTTTAATTCATATATAAAGTTGTAATCTCTGTCTTTATTCTACCTTCAGAAATAAATTAAATTAAATTAATTTTCAGAAGAAAACAATTTTTTTCTTTTTTTGGAAGTATGGTAATTACAAACTATAATATGATGCAAAGTATGAATATTAAACTAAATAAATGTTAGAAAAAAATGAATTCCCCTTCCTTTGAAAGTATGATGGTGGCAAAGGATAGCACGATGCAAAGCATGTGTATTAAATTTAATTCATTTATTTTTCAGAAGAAAAATTCCCTTTCCTCTGAAAGCATGATAGTGACAAGGAATAACACGATGCAAAGCATGTGTATTGAATTCAATTCATTTAATTTTCAGAAAAGAATACATTTTCTTTTCTTTTAAAGCATTGCAATGAATAATGACACCACGGTAAAGGACATGCGTTTTAAATAAGGAAACAAACAAAGAAAACTAAAAAGCAGGGTTTCAATTTCTTTGATTTTAGACGAAAATACTTTTTTTTCGTGATTCTCTTACTTAATTACTCAATTCACTTACTTAATCCGCTTTCAATAATTCATTCTACTTATTATCGATACTTATTTTAGTTTTAGGAAAATAAATAAAAGTATGCTTTCTTCACTCTCTCATACAGCATTGCAACAGTTTCCCCAAACTGACATATCTTTCAAAATAAAACACATCTCAATTATACTATTGTAATTATTTTCAAGGCGGCCGGATCCATTGACGCACGATCTACTGTTTTGATATCTCAGTCAATTGATTTTGAGGAAGATTTAAAAAAATTTCCTCTTTCATATTGAACAACGAGGAAACTATAGGATAAAAGTATTTGAATGTATTATTTCTTTCTAAGATGAAATTTCACTTTTATCGCTTTATTTAATTTGATTTATTTAATTTGCTGAATACTCCACAGAACTCAAAAACAAAATACCTTTGTGATTTTTTTGTACTTTCAGAAATAAAAAAATATATATATTTATTGATGTACATAAAAGGTAAAAAATTCACACCTATTCCAAATTATCGTAATAAGCTAATGTATTAAACTTTAGTCATCTATTTTAATTCTTGAATTTACTCTTGATGATGTAGAATTGAAATAATGGATTTAAAAAAAGGAAATTAACATCCCCTGCAACATGAATAATTGCTATAAATTTTTAAAAAGGGAAAAGTACTGCTGTAAAATATGCTTCAAATTATTTTAAAAATTTATTAACTTTAGAGAAGACATTGCCTAAAATTGATATTAATGAAAAATATAACTTTTGGCTTTTAAAATAAAATATAAATGTGTTTTACACCTTAATTTTCTGAGACACAGAAAAAATAATTCTTAGAGACAGATTTAGGAATTTTCTGTAATCTTTAATAAAACAATCCATCTAAAAATTTGAAAAAAAAATCTCTCATAGGGTGGACTAGGGCACATAAGAAGAACTAAATAACAAATTTTATTGTATAGGTTCAATGTTTTGTCGTCTTATATACCCGTATCCGGAAATCAAATGATTTGCTTATCGCAATTTATAGATACTTACCAGCTTATAAAAAATATCACGTTTATATAAACTGTTTAATTTTTACGAAATAACCTCGGATTCTTATAAAGCATATGTGTAAGCAAATTCTCAAGTACTTATAGCATAACAAATGCTATAATTATCACTTATAAAATAAATCATTGATAGTTACTTCGTATACAACATCATATGTGAGAAAATAAACATTTATTTAATACTAGCTTATGTACTTTGATTTTCCCAGGTTAAAATTAGCATTTTTTTAAATTTTTTTATTTATTTATTTAAAAAAAAAACTTTGCTTGTACTTCCGTATTGGGGAAAAAATTAATTATGAATTGAATATGTAAAAGTAAGAATCCATTTAAAATTAACACTTGATAAAATCCCACTCCTTCCATAAATGAACAAATTTGAAACATCCTATTTTTAATGCATTTTTTGGTTTTATAGAATTTGGTTTTATAGAAAATAAAATAATATATAAAATCTATCTATGGATTGCAATTTTATTTTTAATAAATTTGTAATTCCTACCAACAGAATTTTCTCATTTCAAAAGCTCCTGCATCTTTTTAGATATTTATTAAATTACGATAAAATTGAAAAACGCTCTATCAATGGAAAGGTAAGGTTTTGTATTTTAAGAAGTATAAAATATTTCTTCTCTTTTGAACATATTATTTCTCTTAAAGTAATGTTTTCTGAAATTATTACAGAAAAACGGCAAAATTTTTGTTTGTCTCTAATTAATTGAATATGTTTTGTATTTTTAAAAGATTATAGAATTTTTTCACTTGTTTAGAATGATAATGAAATATGAATATTTTGAAAATATCATTCATATTTTCATTTTATTTTTTTGTTTGTCACTAATTAATTGAATATTTTTTGCATTTTTAAAAGATCACAGAATTTTTTCTCTCATTTAGAATGATAATGAAATATGAATGATATTTTGAAAATATGAATGATAGTGTAGTAAATTTGTTGGAGTTTAGTAAAGATTCTTAAGATGTTACATACATTTTATACATAGCCATAATGACTTTCATTTATAAAGATCAGTATTCGACAAAAAGTCAAAGAATACAGTATTAAATGCATTTTGAAATATACATATATAAAATAATTTTATATCAACCCCCCACATAATATCAAATGATTTTTACTTACTTAATTTCGAAAAGCATGTTTATTTCTGAATTGTGCGGGTATGCCATTCCTCTCAAAATGTAATAACTATAATTTTAACTGTCTTAAATACTGCTCAAGCAATTACTTAATATTGGTTCCATTTCCACTTTCAAAAACGGGGAGTCCCCTTTCTGAACTATTAAAATGTTGCGAACTTCCGCTTTCACTCTCTTTTTGTTTCATTTTCTTAGAGGCGAAGATGAGACGTATCGGTCTACAATGGATTTGATTGGGATTCGATGGTAATAATATCGAAAATAGTCTTTAAAATTCCTCTCCAATCTGCAAATTTGGAAATAAACTGAATTATGGATTTTTATCGATGGCTGCAATCTATTTCAAAATTCTAAAACACAAAACCCGTTTGCCTAACATTATAGAAATCGACAGCGTTGGTTCCCTCGAACAAGAAACAAGCAGGATTTAAATTTCAATTCTCTGGCTTCCTCGGTTATTAAAAATTTTCTCTTCTAAGGCGAGCTGTGTATTCCTGTTACATTTTGCTAGTGTCGCTCAAGTGTCATGTCACTGGATTTTAATATTGTATTCTGCAGATATTCACCAGCTTCAGTTTAATAGAAATCAACTGCCGTTTCGAGGAATTAAAACAGTTTTGCCGAAGTTAAATAAAAAAAAAGCGAAGTATCTTCTTCGGATAAGCACAAAAAAAGAAAATTACTAAAGCATATCAATCCTATATTACCAAAGAAAAAGTGAGAAATAGGTGAAAAAAATCAATAATGAACATGCATTTTGAAAATTAGTGGTGTACACAATAATAGAAAAAAAATGCAGCTGCTTTGGATTTGATTGGATTTTTCACTTGCTTTTGGATCCAAAACAATATTTCAACATTTAAAAATGTTTGAAACAGTTTCATTCGATATACTGCTTATTGAAATTTATGAAATCTATTAATTTAAAATTTTTATATTGAATAATTTAAATAACATTATATTTTAAATGATTTTTTCTGATTTTATTGTGTATTGCAAATTATTTTGAAGGTCTATGAATTTAATGCTAAAAATTTGATTAAAAGTTATTTATATCATATTTTTATTTTCTGAAGTTGAAATCAAGTTATATTTTATATTTAGTATTATTAAAAAGTATTTCTATTTTTAAAAAAAATTAAATTGCTAATAAATTAAATTCAAATTGATATCATTTGAAATGTTGCTGTTTAGAAAATTTCCCTGATTAAAGATTTATTATTATTAAAAAGAAATTCTTCGAAATGTTGGTAAATCAAATTTACAAAATATGATCTGAAATATTATAGTTTTATTAAACTTATTATAGTTTTTATTATAAGTACTTTTGGTTTACTTATTTAATTTGTCCTGGTAACTTTGTCCTGGTTTACTTGCTTAATTTGCAAGAATTCAAACAATAGGTGCCGTTAAAGAATGGCACAATGTTTTCATTTACATTTCAAAAAGAAAACCAAAGTGAGGGAAGAAATTTTAAAAAAAATCAACTTCCTAACCTCTCAGATCAATGAAAAACAGTTTTTCTTAGATTTTATTTAAGAAAATCTAATTGTAAGTTATTAAAATAAATGTTATTTTACTCATTTAATATTTTTAAAATCTTCCAGGGGTCAATTCTGTATTTCAGAAAGTTAAAAAAGAACATGATTTAATATTATATTTTAAAAAATCATTTTCTCTGGAGATATGTGGGTTACACTAGATCTGACCATTAAAAATTCATAGATGCTCATTATATTATTCTTTCTAAGGGAAAAGTGTTTTTTCTGTTAAATACCAACTTCATTAAATTAGCCTCTTGTTACAGAATATCGTATTATGATTTCAACTTTTGCTAAAGTAATGCTATTTTTTTTTAATTACCAAGAGTCAGGATAATTATACATTCAAAAATAAAAACAAATATAAAAAAATGGTCATTGGTGTTAAACATTTCTGTTAAAAAAAAAGTATCTTTTTTTTGTAAATCAAATAATTTTGCAAAATTATTATATGTGGTTTCATCATGCCAATATTACCTTTGACTTCACAATATTTTATACGGATTTAACTGCGCTTCTGCTCTATAACTCTATGATGCTTTATCTATTGCATTCAAAATTATTTTGATATATTCTTGTATATTGACTGTTTACTCCAAATCATGATCATTAATCATTGAATTTTTTCAAAATCTTAAGCATATTTAGTAAGTTTTTTTTTCTTTGAATCTTATAATTGCAAGGGCTCTGTTGCTATACGAAACTTTCGGTGATAAAGAATTGTAATAATTTCATTTTTATTATCTACTATCCATTCAAATTCATTAAAAAATGCTTTTTCTGAGTCGCACTCGTATAACATGCTTGTAGGAACATAATCGTAGTAACTTAAATTGTCTTAAACAGTTGCCCAAGCAATATTTTAGATTAGGTTCCAGCTAGCTTCTAGGAAACTGACTGACCTCTTTCCGAAATAAAACATTCACTTTTTGTTTGATTTTCTCATTGACCGAGATTTCCAACGACTATTGTTTGGATTTGCTGACAATAATATCGAAAACTGAATTTAGGCTTCCTCTTTAATCCTAAAAATTTAAAAATAGAGTAAATTGCGGGATTATGTTAATAACAACAATATTCTAAAACATAATAAACTTATATATTTAAACATATTTTAGCAGTTGCGTGGTCGAATAGGAAAAACTTATGAAATTTTAATTTCGATTTATTTCATGTCGGGAGGTGTAAATTGTACCAGAAACAAACGGCGATACAAAATGCATCAATCGATAATGCGATACAAGGCAAAAGAGACAGAAAATTTTCCCTTCATTGATTTTACTATGAGATTTTGATAGATATTTATATTTAATAGATGTCGAGTTAGAAAGGGGAATCGTAGGTACCTTTAAAAGAATGTTGTAAACATCAAAGAAAATGCTGAAGACAGGAGTTTTATAAAACGTGTGTTAAAAATAATTATATAAAACAATAAAACAGTGACAATTATATATAAACTGGTGTGCAAAACTTAAGCAACAGGTATGTTTTTTGCCATAACTTCACGAGAAATCATCTGTGAGACATGAAATTCAGAAATGAGATACAGCATTTTGCTCTGAAAGAATGACGAAAGCATAGTTGCGCAGAAATGAATACAATGCATACAGTATGGAATCAAACAAAAAAAAGGCTTTATTGAACTCATAGTATCATTACACATGATTGTCTGTCCAAGAGGAAGAATAGCAAGCAGATGTTCCTTAGTATGGGATATTCCCTCCCCTTACTGCAATGGTTGCTTCGCACCGTCTCCCCATACTCAGTACCAGATTGTCCAACAGTTCTTGAGGTAAGAGTGCCCATTCCTCAATCAGCATCTGTTTAAGTTGTCGGGTGTTCCCAGGAGGATGTAGTCGTGCCGCAAGGCGTCTCCCCAAAGCATCCTACACATGTTCTATCGGATTTAAATCAGGGGAGCACGCCGGCTAATCCATTCGAGTGATATCTTCACTTTCCAGGAGCTCCTCAAAATCATGAGTCCTATGTGGCCATGCATTGTCATCCATAAAAACGAAGTCTGATCCAGTGGCACCTCGGAACAGACGCACATGAGGAAGGATCACCTCCTGACAATAGCGATCTCCAGTTATAGAACCTCCGTCGAAAACGTGGAGCTCACTCCGCCCGTTCATCATAATGCCTCCCCAGACGACAACTCCAGGACCACCGAAACGGTCTCTTTCCGTGATGTTACTGGGATGAAACCGTGTCCCGACCTCTCTCCAAATCAACTGGCGTTGGGAATCGCTTGTGACACTAAAACGACTCTCATCTGTAAAGAGGACACGACTCCATTGATGAGATGTCCAGTTTTTGTGCTCCCTGCACCACTCTAAACGGTGCCTCCGGTGGGAAACTGTCAAAGGTATGCAGCGTTCAGGACGGCGGGTGAACAGGCCACCTTTGTGAAGGCGTCTGGACACAGTAAAACGCGACACTTGTCGCCCCGTTGCTGCACACAGTTGCTGAGCAATGGCGCTTGCTGACTGGTTTCGGGTTCTTTTCGCCTGCAGGACGATATATCGTTCATTCGCTGCAGTTGTTTTCCTGGAGCGGCCACCACCAACCTTTCTCACAGCTGTACCTGTGGTTTGGAAGGCTTTCCAAGCGCGCTAAATGACACTTTTGTTGATTCCGAACTCTTCAGCTACACTGGTCACACTACGCCCCTCCTCCAGCTTTCCGATCATTCTTCCACGTGTGGAATCGTCCAGGTGATTTCTGCTAGCCATATTTCACGAATTAACTCGCGTGCACTTGCAGCGAATGTCTTTAATTGCGCCTCCGTCCTTCCTTTTATTGTAGTGTTGAGCTGCGCGCGCCTTCCGCACGTGTTTTGCGTACACTCACGTCGCCTGTGACGTTTTGTTCCTGATATTTGCATACGCATGACCTTTCTCTTGAATTACGTGTTCATTGTACTGATCGCATGAACTGCTTTTCTGCAATTTCATGGCTATCTGCTTAAAATTTGCATTGTTGCTTAAGTTTTGCACACCAGTGTGTGTGTATATATATATGTAATGATATTTTAACTCTAATTTCAATTTAATTAATTTTCAAGATTTTATCTTAACTTAGCCCATAGTAACTTTATTCTAAAATATTCTCTTATTTCGTGATCCAATTCCACTGTCTCTACTTAATTAATTCAAGAGAAGCTTTGTTAAATTACTGACTCAGCTAAAAGTCGAACTTTCCCACGCTCGGCGTGAAGGGGTAAAAAACTGTCCAGTAAGCACATTCTTTTTAAAAGATCCTTGTGTTTCCCTTACATGTGATTGACATGCGTCAGAAATCCCTATCAGAATCTTATTAATATATTAGCGCTATGAAGAAATGTTTTCCCTATCAAAATCATAGGTTATATAAGACCAGGGATAAAATGTCCAAGAGCTTTTTCCTCATTCCTCTCTGTGTCGTCCTGTGTGCTCATCGCTTGTACATATGCCTGCTTCTTAAAAATGAAATAAAACGACGTCACGAAATAGCAAGTCTCTTCACTGTCTTCAAACTGCATTCTGCTTCATATAAAATAATGTTACATATTAAAAAGTCGACAAGGATAGTTTCCTGTGAAAAATTGTCAAATTAATTAAAATTAAATCGACGGATGAGACTCCAACATTGCATTGCGCTCGCTGTGCTCCAAAGATGACTGCTTCGGTTCAGGTTCGCCAGCTGCGATGTTTCCGTGGCGAAGTTCTTTCATCGCCGTCTCCCTCGGCTGCCTCCGGCAACATTGTTTCATGCAAACCGTAGTCCAGGGTCCGGTCCAGTTCCCGTTGAATCTCCGGCATTCCGTCATGTTGTCACATCGTCGATGGTACCGTGCCTAACCTGCGACTTCTTCCGACACTGCTGCTTAATGCCCTTGTGTTTGTGCTCCATTTCGTCATGTGCGTGCTCCTTATATCTTCAAGGAGTTGATTCTCCTTGTCATCATAAAAAATTTCTGGCTCCTTACCTGTGCTGAATAATTCCGATATCAACATCATTTCCTTATTATATCATCATCACAATAATAATCGTCTGTTTTACTCGCCAGTGATCTCCAGTGCTAAAGTGAATCAACCAGATTGCGAAAATATCATTTGTGTGTTATATTATCAACTCAATAGAAATATAGCTTTCCCTCACCCTCCGTAATCTCCAGTTCCAGTGCTCAAAATTGCATTTTGTGATTAACTAAAAAAGTGATTATTTTTCAAAAAGTGATCATTGTTTTAAAAAAAAATCATCCATCAGCTGACTCAACGAGAGAAATTCAAAATTGATATTCTGTACTTTTTTTTGATTAGATTTTAAATTGCATTTTTCTGTTATAATATAATTACAAATAATCTTTTTTTATTATTCAAAATATCATGAGTTTTAGTTTAAAATATTGAGTTTTAAAATTTTTTATCTCTGTTATTTAATATTTATTCATAATTTTATAATTTGTTGAATTTGAAATTTATGTGCATGCTATTAATAACTAAGAAAAATGATTTCCCCAATTTAATTAAATTTATCTAACTCAAAAGTTTTTAAAAAATATGCATACAAGCCTTGTGAACAAAAAAAGTAACATGCCAAGATTCTTATATACTTAATAATTAATGGCACATGATAATTAGACAAATGTAGTGAATACCTCAGGGGAAAATTTTGCACCTCTGACAGTTATTGAGCTACCCTCTATTATCACTGTGTCCACATACTTGCTTTTTTACAAAATACAAATATTTTTTATAATACATTTTTTTTTCAAATACTATATGAGTATTTTGAGTCTTGCGTTTGTTACATTCATTCACAAGTGTTTTGTTTGATATTTTTGAATTTTGTAATCATTATTATCATTTCCAAATGATTTATTTGAAATACATGAATCTCATATTTATTTACATTTCCAAAGCTTTATATGAAACCATTCAATTTTAGTTGGGTTATTTTCATTTCCAAGATTTTCATTAGATATTTTCAATCTTATATTTATGGTTCCAGTTCCAAGTGTTTAATATGAAATATTTCAATTTTGCAAGTATTATTTTCATATACAAGTTTTTACCTGAAGTTTTGAATATTGTGTTTTTATATCCCGCTGAAATACTTAATTTAAAATCATAACTACACTAATTTTTCATTTGGGTGAAATCATAACAATATTGATATTATATTTAATAATTTAATACTTTATTTCTAAATTAATAATTTTGTTGAGTCAGACTTTCTAGAATTTAAGAATAATATATCATTGACAATCCTCACCAAATTAAATTCAACAGCTGAGTTCCTGCAGAAAAATAGCTAGAATACATTTGTGCACTATAATCATTTAATTTTTAATAATTTGTTATTACTGTTGATTATTAAGGTAATGTAAAATGATGAATGG
>JAPMOR010000973.1:1103-11714 GCA_026543865.1 Argiope aurantia
ACATTACATTAACTTACATTACATTTTAACACTGTATTGACATTACATTAACTTACACTACATTTCAACACTGTATACACATTACATTAACTTACATTACATTTAAAAACGGTATTGACATTACATTAACTTACATTACATTTAAAAACTGTAAATTGATATTCTACACATATAGAAAATCGTATAATTATAAAATTATAATAATGTTAAAGCTATCCTCGTATAAAATATTATAATATTCGAAATGATTTTATTGCCTGAAATATTTTTTAATTAAAATGGGAATATCATTTAAACCACAAAATTTTTAAAAACTGCCGTAATCTAGATGTGTTTCACAATTTATAAGTATTTGTTTTAGTAAAATATTTCAAATTTTGTTCAGAAATGCTTAAATATATTTATAAAAAACTTTTCATTCATAAAAAGCATTAAAAAACAAAATCAATAATTATTTCTGAACTAAACGGTTAATCGTTTGCTTTTAAACTTGTCTTTTATAGTTCTTCCAGAATTTTACAGATGCTTTCTGTCAATAGCATTCTTTTATTTCTCAAAAATAAAAAAAATATTCTGATATATTGTATATAAAATTAATTTTCAAATATTTATTAAAATAAAATAAACGAATTTCATTGGAATAAAATTTTTGTCAATGAAAACCTAAATTTTTTATATTTAATGTAATGTAAAAGGAATTTTGTGAGATAATTTCTTTAAACCAATTGAGGAAAAAAGTCAGAATCTTAATTTATGGAAATTTTAAGATAACAATTGATTTTATGGGCAATATTTTTTTAATTCAATTAAATAAGTTTTAGACTTCATTTAAAACCAACAAATAAAAGTTACCAAGTTATTCAAAGTTCCATCGTTGCTTAGCAACAAAGAATTTATAAGTTTCCTGTTTGATAAGATAATAAAGTGGTTTGAATTTAAGGGTTACAAACGGCTTTTAAAATGGATTTTGAAAGATTTGTTAAAATTAGGAAACATTATATCGCAATGCAATTAGCATCATTAAAAAGCTAATTTCATTCTCTTTCAGACGATGTAATTTTTGTACTATCGATATTTCTAAAGTTATTGTCAAAAGTTAACTTAATTTTCGTAATTTAATTAGTTTCGAAATTAATTTAAGAAATAATTCAGTTTGAAAATTGGAAATTGCACTGTTGACATAGAATTATTATCCAGAATGCCATATGCCAATTCCAGATCGCTGCTGTTCACCATTTAGAAAGAGTTCTTATGATTTACAAACACGTGTATTTTCTGCGTTATATTACAGATAAGTATACTTTTAAGGTTTTTGTTTATAGACGCATTGAGTTTCCATCGAGTTCTAGTGTTATAAATATTTTCTTTTTTTACTTTTGCGAGTATGATATTTTTACTACATAGCTTTCAACAGCTGATTTGATATATAGTTACTGTAGGTTTTGCTCTAAATGTTTGTTAGCAGTTCAGATTTTTATCGCACGAACTGGAGTATAAGTAGAGTTATAATGAAAGTTTTATGACAATTGAATAATTAACTTTTGATTAGTAAAAGATGTGAAATGAATATGCGAAACTTAAATTAATGAAACTACTGTCTTTTCCACATTGATTATCATGCAACACTTTCAATTTAAAAGTTCAGCTTTCCGTGAATAAGAAATAGAAAATAGCAAACGTACACTTATTAGCGAACGAATGGTCATGATTTTATGTTGCTAAATTAATTCAATTAATTATCTCAAGGTAAATCAATTAAATTTCTTTTATTCTGGAACAATGAATCCAGATAAGCAGTAGCATTAGAAATGATTTTAAGGCATATAATTTATCGATGTAAGTGCTTTGAAAATATTTCATAATCTCTGATCTTAGTTGGCGTGCTATAATCTATTAAACAGAAATATAAACGTAAATAAATCATAAATATTATATATAATCGTGGTATCTTTAAAAGGAAATCAATCAATCACTTTAAAAGAAATCAAACGTACATCTCGATGCCGAGATATACGTTTTGAGTTTAGTTTAGTTTAGTTTAGTAATATTAATGTCTCATTTTAAAGCAACACTATTGCTATTTTGGGACGGACCTCGTATTTTGAGCCGCGATCAGATAACGAAAAAGGCACTTGAGCTGGAACCTCCTCCCCCTCCAAACTTCCGCACCACACCATTGGGAGGATATTTGACCTCACTGCACCATTAAAATGCACTAGACCAACTTATATTACGGTTCTTCGCTGAAATCGGGTATCAGATCTCGAATCCTCCGGTCCTGAAGCCGTGACCTTACCACCAGGTCACCGCAGTCCCCTGTACGTTTTGGAACACAATTTGAGCACCGACTAGGACTGCAAAAAGCCAAAATTCGTCGCTGGATTGGTCATCTTTCCTAAGCTATTCTAAAAGTGAATTGTATTTATCATAAGTAGGGCAATAGAATGCGAATCTTATTGAAATAAAATGAACAAAATATCTTTGCTAACATCATGCTTCAAATTTGAGAGAATTGTATTTCAAATAAAACATTCAGCAATTAGGAACGCCTGTTATAAATGCAAATTTCGTCTAAAAGAAATGTCATTATTTGAAATTTTTGTCAAAAATGCTCTAATATGACAGCTATATGTAACATTTATTTTTTTAATTTTCTAAAGAATCTATAAAACGAATTTATGAAGCATGAAAGTCAGTTATCACTAGAATTAACTGCAATTTTAAAAGCCAGCAGCCATTTTTAATGCAAAATATGCAATTTTCATAATAACATAATGCGAAAATTATGCATTCTATACCTCTGAATCTTTTAAACAGTCATTTCTAAGTAATTGTATTAATTTTAATAAAGAATCTCAATTTATGCAAATAATCATATTTAATTAGAGTACCGGATATATATGTTCAAAGTAATTGTATTTTGTTACTTTGTGACAAATATATAACTAGGATATTTTATTAAGTGCAAACATATTTGTTCAGTAATCATTTAAGGGTCGAAAAATGATTCATTTTGACGAAGAACTATTTTTTATTGTTTAAAAATATCCATATCTTTTTATAGATCTTCTGCTTTATCCAATTGATAATTGAAATTAGATATTATAAACATTGAAAATTTGAAAGCATTTATGTCAAACTTAATATTTAAGCACTGTGCTTTCAAGTGGACTCTTATGAGACACAGCGAAATTATTTTTTTTTCAAGTGTTTTGTTTTCTTCAAAAATGTCATGTTTAACAAAGAACTAAGTGTTTGCAGACTCTAGCCATTGGTTACTTGAACTTCAGTTCAACAATGTATCGAAATTAGATCATTTGAGAGAAAATATGTAAATTCTTTTATTTACCATAACTTTTGAGGTTCTAATTTTCTTAAATTAGTTTATGATGGTAGGATGTTTGTTGTACAGGAACCATTATATAATTTAAACAATTTTTATGAATTTTTTTCACCTTCAGCAGTTTTTCACCTACAGTAATAAACAGAAATGCTGGTTATTTTATTTGGGAAAAATAAAATGAAATATATTCGTAAACTTGGCGTAAATGTTTGCATGAAATTTACCCCTAAATTATAAGATATTTTTAAGAAAAATGAATTTTGTTCTTAAATCATTAGTTCCAATTATATTTAAATATTTTTTCAATCGTGTTAAAATTTCTATTTTAATGTTAAGGAATAATTTGGTATCCGAGGAACCAAATCATAGGACATCCGAGGAGGAAAATTATATTTCATTCCAATAGCAGACAAATTTAACTCATTTTTTCGAAAGTACTGTTTCTAGTTAAAAGAGGGAATTATTACCATGCTTAAATGTAGAAAAAACGTGACTGAACTCGCTCTCAAATAACAAAAACAAAACTTTCTGTGATGGTATTCACGAAATCGGCTATAACTTTTCGTTTTATGATAAATCTGCTAAAATTATGATAATTATTCTATTCGGAGTCAAAGAAAAGGTTGAAATTTTTCCTATTTCCATATCTTAATTTAAACAAAAAAAATTCATTCCTACAGAATACACTTAAATATTTGATTTTATCAAAAAATTATTAATAAAAAATTCATTTTTCAAGAATATTTCGTTTAAAAAATTTACTTCATTAACAATATAAATTTAAGAAGCTGCCGAAATTCAGAAAAAAAAATTCGATTAAAATGTTCTTCATTCACATTATAAATTTATGAAGTTGCCAAAATGCAGAAGGAAAAAAAAACAATTATTTTTATTTTGAAAAAAAAATCGTCTGTATGCAATGTTTTCGGATGTTATCACAGGAGAACACCAAAATTCGGCTTTGATATAACTGTTTTAGTAACTGTAAACACATTACCTCTGCTACATAATTAGAAAAAATAATAATTAAGTACAAAATAATAAATTTAGTTTAAAAATAAAATAAATGCTAGCTACCATCGGCTATTAGCTGTTCGTTTATCATTTTAATATCATTAGTTTAATCACGTATGCCCACTTTGATGATCTACAACCTATCAGAACTAAAGAAAGTACCATTTTAGTTTATATTTGCACAATAATCATTCTGATTGGAGAATGAAATTGGGGAAGTCAGTAAAATTGTTGTGTCTGGAGACTGAGATTTTTTGCATTATCTCTTCGAAGATGGTCAGCAGCAATGGGTAAGAGGCCACTGACGACTCATCCAAGAGTTATAAACTTGCTGTGGAAACAAAAATTGTCAAAATCGGACCTGTAATTATTTGTCTTTCCTGATTATTTTAAATAGACTATAAAAGACTCGAAATCATCATGCTCTAATGTTTCAGACTTCTTAATTCTCTTTTCATTTATTGCGAAGGAGAAAATGGCAACAGAAAAATCATACTATTGTTTCTCTGATTAAAATAAATACATGCCATTTCTTGTCAGTATTTTGAAGCAGTATAAAATCTCTTGTTTATGACCTGGGTCTGTTTTAAAATTTTATAATACAAAAAGGTCCATTATTCTAATATTTCCTGTTGTCTCATGAGTTCGAAATTCAATATTTTTGTGGCTTCCTTGTGTGGTGGTAACTTCATAAAAGTCAGATAACAACCTCCGGACACTAGTGTACACTTTTTTCTAGTGGCTTTGTTACTCGGCTATGAACCCTAACGTTGCGAGTTCGAACTTCAGCTTGCACACTTGGAATTATTTTCCATATGCGCTCTCTTTCTTCCGTATTGTGGCAAGCATATAGCATTTAAGGAATGCAGTTACGCTTCTATTATATCTTAGTCTAAGACATTAACTTCAAAATAACAAAAAGTCTACACTTAACCTCTTTATTTACCTATGAATGAATGACGTAATCATATTTCTACGAATACTTCATTCGCCGGAAATCGTAATATGAATGAAGAAATCATTTTAAGATTTCTTTCTGTTAGAGTTCACGAATAACAAGGGGCAAAAGTTTTAACTTCGGGTACACCCATTTGTTTTTTATGTGACGCCTTGCTCTCGAAATAAAAGGAAAAAAAATATTCATTACAGACAAATATCGACTTTAATGGAAATACAATGGAAATAAAATGAAATAATGTATTACTCTTTTAAATCTGCATGAGGCTGAAAAATTCTGCATTGAAGAAGTAATCCCTCTCTAATAAATCTGTGACGGTAAGCGATGAGCGTAGGATAGAACCTGGGACCTTTTAGTTAGCAGTCCAGTAACTTAACAATTTTACCAAAACGATCGTTCAGGTAGAAGAGTTGTTAACTGGCTTATATGCTATTCACCACAGTACTCTTCCCCCAGTGAGTCGGAGGTGAGACGAACGATATGGATGTTGAGTGGTGATGTAATATTAGCTGTTGTCTTAATGAGCCGGTACCCAGTTGAATAGCGCCAAGCGTTATGGCGAGAGTGTGTGGGTGCTGATGCGCCAAGTGTGTCTGACGACTTTGGTTGCGGGTAGATGGCGCCACAACAGCTGTACGAAGATTGAAGGTTCATTGTCCGAGGTCACCAATGAGGTGGTAAGCGATGCGCGTAGGATAGAACCTGGGACCTTTTGGTTAGCAGACCAGTAACTTAACAATTTTACCAAAACAATCGTTCGAGTAGAACAGTTGTTAACTACCACCACAATACTCCCCCACCAGTGAGTCGATGGAGTTTGTCGCGCCAGTATGGCGAGCGACGAACGTGATTATCGCGCCAAGCGTTATGGCGGCAACGGAGAGCGTGTGTGAGTGGTTGCTGCCGATAGATGGAGGCACGACAGCTCAACGAAGGATGCGGATGTTCAGAACCAGGGTCACCAATGTGCAACTGAGGTTCGAACTTCAAACTTGCACAAATCTGTCTTGCCAGAAAACGCCTTATATGACAATGGCGTACAATCACTACGAAGTATTAACTTTTGGCGTGAATTTAGCATTTTTACTGAATATATCGAACTGAATATAACTTGGCAAGTTTTTTTGACAATTAATCCCTGGCATCCAATTTATAGCATCCGAAAATCAAATTTGTTTTGAGACACGTTTATTGCTACCAATTGAAACAAAAATTTGACACAAGACTGCATATACAGTCACAAAATTCCATATATTTAAGTCTCTGTGTTTTTGAATGATCGCATTTAAATGTTTCTTAAAGTACAAACCCATAGGCAGTCGACCCGTTATCAAATTCGGCTCAAAATTTGACAGATGTCTATCATATAGATGTTAAATCTCATTTACCTAGTTCTCTTTATTTTTGTAATAATCGTGTTCAGTTACATTCGAACAACGAAAGGCCAGACGAAATCCTTCTGGAAAGATTTTACTCAAAATTTCATAGATTTTTGCAAAGTTGGTGTAAAGACCTTATACCAAATTTCAACTATCTAGCTCAAAGCGTTTTTGAACTATCTTTGTCACAAAGAGACAGGCGGGCACAAACATTATACCAATAATATCTTCTTAGAATAAGAGGGAAGTCTAAATTGTGAAGATTCATCTGTATCTCGATTTCGAATTTATTGATGATTTACAAAACTGTCTCTCTGCTTCGTTTACAAGAAAGTAAAAGGGTATTTCCATCCTTCTTATTTTAAACTGGAAAAAATATTCGAACAATGACCCCAAAAATTTTGAAAAATATAATGAAGTTAGAATAACGAATTTCAGTTTCAATTCTCAAACATTTTTTTTTGTGTGTGTGTGAAAATTAAATACTTTTATAAAATTCCTCAAAATTCAAGAAAGAGCAATAAAAGTGCAAAATAAATTTCTTTAGAACGGCACATGTTTCTCTTTAATGGAGTACCGATTTGACATTTATTAAACGCATGCTATGGACGAACCGCATGTTATTAAACCTATAGTGGCATCCTTGGTGGTTAACCACTAGCGTGCGGTTAATTCCCAAATATCTCAAAAAAACAGCAATGAGTTTTATATTAATAATAAAACCAGGGATAATAAAATTCAAAGTAGCTTATTCATTTTGAAACAAAAAAAACAATAATTATAATATTACCATACTTTAATTGATATATTTTTCCTATCATTAGAAATTATACTAAGCATTAAAAAGAGAGAAAAATCACCCAAAACAACACAAAATATTTTTTTTTTTTGAAAATCTTACATTAAATTCTAATATTCGGGCTCCGAGATGCCATTACGACTTTCTATGCGCCACACTTGACAAACCGCAGATGCTAGAAATACCGGAATCGCACGCAGAACTTCTGAGTAAGATAGAAACGATAAATCTATCCATGTCTCCTTAATAAACGAATTTATTATAGCACCCATAGCGATAAAGTGCTCCAAACAAAATGAATGAAGTTATGATTGATTGATTGATGATTTTTCTCAGAACTGGTGACGAAATTATTTTTCTCAGAATGTACCAAAGCGAAATTTCCATTTCCGTTATTTCAGATTGAGGTAAAGAAAAAACAATAAATCTGAATAACCTTCAAATTGAAAATAGATTTTATTACAGAAAATATCAGCTATGGGTATTTTAAAAGAAATTATGTTCAAATGAATGATATATTGTAAAACACGTCAGGATACTCGCAGGACTGTTTTATTGAGCAGAATGATGCACGTTATAGATTTTACTGCTGAGTTCACCTGATTTGAAGTATAAAAAGTCTCGTGATAGGAATCTTATTGCTTTTCAAATCACCTTTGCTCCAAAATTTAAGACTGCAATTTTAAATATTCAAATTCGAATAACTTTATGACAATCTTTTCTGTGGCCTACTATAATTGTCATATAATTAATTATAGAATTATTATATATAATAATATGATATTGATTGGATTTGCACCCGGTTTCGAAGTTAAATAACATCGAAACCGAGTTAGAATATAAACCTACCACTAGAACCAAATAAAATAAATAATGGCCATAACAATAATGTCGTAAAGGATTGTTTGATGTCTGTTGAGGTTTTTTTTTTTTTGTGTGTGTGTGTGATTTATTTTGCTATATCTGCTATGCGATTAATAACATTCGAAAATCGAATTTGTGTTTGATATGTGTTTTTCCCAACCAATTAAAACCAAAATTGCAATTGCAGTCACAAAATCGCATACCAAATTTCATATATTTTAATAATTCCGTTTGTGAGTTATCGTGTTTACGTGTTTATGAAGGTAACAGACCGATTGACAGTCAACCCTTTGTTGGTAGATATTTACATTTGATAGATATTTACGCTATCGATGTTAAATCTGTGCACCGAGTTTAATCCATTTAAATCTCTTCGCTTTGTAGTTATCGTGTTAATTTGTATCCGAACAGCCCGGTAGACAGATTTCCTCTGAAGGAATTGTATACGAAACTTGATAGAAATCTACAAATGCGTTGCAAAAATCATATACCAAATTTCATCCCTCTAGATTAAAGCTTTTTTTAGTTGTCTTTGTCACAGATAGATAGACTTACGAACATAAGCAGGCATAATGATAAAAATGTCTTCTTCCGATTCAGGGAGATCCAAAAATGTGAAGATTTGTCAATTTCGTGTTCGAATTTTTTGACGATTACAATATCTTCCATATTCTTTGTATATAAATTAAAATAAAATATTAAACCACTACCATGTATTAAATATTTTGATATAAGTGGCTCAAAAAGTAAACCGTCATGTTTGAAAGAGTAAGGTACATTTAGAAATTTCAGATCAATGCCTTTTTACTTAAACAACAATTTCTTTTCTGTAAGCGTTTGAAGTATTTCGCAAAACAAAATAAATAAAATTCAATGCTTTTTATTTATGTATGAAGTATTAACAAAGTACCACGCAACATTTCTACTAATTATTCAGAACAGTTTTTGAAATGTGCGGGGTTCAAGAGCTATTTTTAAATGTTTCCATCTGGTATCCCTCGTATGACTGGGACATTTCTAAGAATAGATTTGAACCAGGCACCGCAAAAACGGTGTCATTCCATCGAAAGCTTCACTAAAGCCATTTTTATGGGGAATTTCATATTTTCGCTGATAAAGTAATGATTATTTTGCATTTCAGTATTTAATTAATAAGTTTACTTATATTCAAAGTTATTTTAAAGATTTAAGTTCATTAAAATATGAATATAACCTATAATTAAGTATTATTTAATTTTTTTTCAGTGTTTGCACTTTCTTATTTGGAAATGGGAGTGCGCATTGCAGTTAGTTACTCTCTTACAAGGCTTTATTTTTAAGATTATTATTAGAATTGCTCCAGAAACGATAATTTCTTTTCAATGCAAGCATTTTTATTTATTTTTTCCCCTTAATGTGTATTTAAAGAACGTGATTGCCTTGGGGAAAATATCCCATAATTTTGAACTGTGATCACATACAAAAATATTACCTGAGGCATTTCTTCACTCTCCAGCATTAACACCATGCAAGTACAGGAAATGTAAAACAATACCCTCCACTCGTCAGAAAACTGGTATTTAAAAATCGTCAAGATCACATATACAGTGAAAGTTCAGTTGGAGTGAATTTTGAACGCGCAATCCTCTGATCTCGAAGACAAGACTGCTTAAATCACAGAAGAGTTGCACTTGTAAAATATGTTTAAAAAAACACACGTCTAAATAATAATCATGGAACAAAGAGTTTGTTGCATTAGAAAACCAGGATTCTCTTTATATCTTGATGCTTGTATAACTCATTTCTTTTTATTGCAGGACTGCCAAAGGTCTCACACCTGAAAATTTAGAAACTCTTGAAAAGATTTTCCAAAATGCTGTTGGCGATAAAAAAGAAATTGATCTCCAGAGCTTCAAGAAAGTTACACAGTCTAAAAACGTAAGTCCATGAAATTTCTAATTTTCGAATGAATAAAAATAATTGTGTTTTGATTTGTTTGATGTTCAAATTTGGGATTATTTAGTCTATAATTGTTGCTGTTATATAAGCGATCAAATATGTCTATGCCATCAAGACTTATGCCATTTTTATCTAAACCGAAATGGCAAATTTAGAATATGTAGTAGTTACTAAAATAAAGTATTATCAATATCAAAAATTTAGCTTTGCATATACCATTATTTATTGAAACTTCGGCGACTTCCTTTTTATCTCTATTTGCTACAATAAATTACCAAACATTCAGTTAAATTTTTTTTAATTTGCTAATTAATAA
>JAPMOR010000974.1:0-39615 GCA_026543865.1 Argiope aurantia
TATTTTAAAAACAGCTTGTGTTCCAATACAAAACAACTGCTTTTTTTAAACTGACTTTTATTATCAGTTACTTACAGAAACAGAAAAATAATACTTATTCTATAATGCAGGTATTTGGGTATTTGGAAACAATCGGGCAAACTGTATGCGACGTGGCGCCTCTTACCATGTTCTTAAAGATTATCCAAATCACTTAATCTTATAGTATATATATTTCATGAAAAATGCATATAAAAATTATGCATTACATCCAGAGAATAATTATAAACTTTTGTAAACTTCGTGAAACTTCAAAAAAAGGTATAAAAGGAAAAAAAAAGTTTAAAGATGCAAAAATTATGAATTGTGCTTACAAAATAGAAACAATTTAAAAAAAGATTAGCCATATCAGAATTTAAGAATGTCTTTCTTCCTATTTAGAATGTTTAAATGGACTGACTGCTTAAATTACTTCAGAAAATTTATTTAGTTGTTGTTTATTCTACATGTTGTCTTCACTTTTATCTATACTGCATTATTGCATCATATATAATTGACCATTTCAATACGCTTTTATATTGCATGGTGGTCAATGCGGGATATTCAGCCCATATTTTAGCAAGTTTTTTTTTAAAAAATACTATATCACAGGTGAGCACTGCTCTTCCTTTTTACATTAAAGCTTACCGTATATGATATCATATTTTTTTCATGGGTATTTTTCTCAAAAATTATGCGTTGCAGAGGTGCGGTTCTTTGGACAACTTTTACTTGTTGAAAAAGATATTTCTCGTATTATACAGTTTGTCACGTAGTATTTGAACACTTTGTGTAAAGTTATATCGTAGAGGTCATATCGCACCCATCATTTGGACAGCTTTTACCTATACAAATAGAGAATTCTCATTCTGTACATTTTGACAGTATCCGAAAAATCTTCTGTTAAGTAATCATGATGGTTGCACAGTGCGGAGTTTGAAAGTAATATTTGAAACCAGTAGTAAATTGTCGTTTAGGACTGAATATCTGCAGCACCTAACGAAATTAGTTTTGAAGCTGCATTTTAGCTTTTTTTAATCACATTTTATTACCTTAAACCACTCTGATATAATTCTATATTCTGTGATTATTCTTTTACTCTGACTACCCGATGATCAATAAAAAGTAAAAATAGATATGAAAATAAAATTTGAAGAAAAGTCAGAAATCAATGAAAAATCAACATAAATGCAGGTCGGAGTTGGTCTTTCGAAACTCATTAAAACTCGCATCGCATATTGATTGATTTGTGACAACACTTTATCCTTTTGAATTTAGATGTATCCGGGTTGCATTTTAACCAGATCTGGTTCAAAACGCCGGAAACTGATCCGTATTGTATTCATTCCTACCCAAAATTTGCTTTCGCTCTCTCAGTGTTTTTCTTTCATTCATTTCCTGTTTCATGACATCTGTTATTTATGAATTTCGATTTCGAATCGTGTTGTCTTGAGAAAAGCCCCTTTTTTCTATTGTATATTCATTTTTTTAATTAGAGGTTATTCTATGAAATACCAGAGGTAATGATCTCCACAAAAGTTTCACGCATGCTCTCTAATGAATTTTTACCTTCCTTTCCAGCATAAGACTGTGGATTTTGGCATTGGCAAACAATAGATAAGAAGTATTCATATTTGGGTGAATTTTGACTTTTTACTGTCTCTATCGTGAGCCTAGACGTTTAATCCGAGTTTTACGATTAATAGTAACTTGAATAGTAATAAATTGAATTTGTGTTTCAGAATCATTTTTTTTCTAATGACTGAAACTAGAATTTGAAACAAAATTACAATTATTTTTAATTGCAAAATCATATACAAAATGTCAATTATTTAGGTCATTTTGTATTTAAGTTATCGTGCTTACATGATTGAGGAAGTACGAACTGAACAGATGGATGAATTTGGTTTAAAATTCAATTCATATCTATCTTTAAATACTAAGTTTGGGTATCATATTTTATCTATGCAGCTTTCTTTGTTCTTTATACATAGTGTAAATTGCATTCGGTAGCCGGCCAGATATACTTCTTCTAAATGGATTTCGTTTAAAGTTGACAGAAATCTACAAATTTTGGTTAAAGTTCATATACAATATTGCATCCGTCTAACTAAATGAGTTTTTGAGTTATTATGTTCAAAGGCAGACAGACAGAAAGATATATATAATTACCGACATAAATCCTTTCGAGCTCAAACAAGTCTCAAACGTGGATATTAGTTAAAAACCCGAATTCGAATTTTTTGACAATCACAGTATTTTGTACAATTATACGAGATCATAAAAATTAAATACTCAAATTTATTTTTGTATTATATTAAAAAAATTAAAAAAGGAAAGAAATAGGACGCGTTAAAATAGTTTTTTTCTGCTTATATTTTTTTTAAATAATATCTGCTTGGGTCCAATTATTTTTTATTTTACGTAGACATTGTTCGATGTTTCTTTTACTTTCTTGATTCTTATATCATCATGCATCATACTTTTTTTAAATGTCTAAGCGAAGGATTTCCATATTATTTATATTAAAAAAAATGAATGCGGTTTTCAAGAAACATTCAGAAATGTAAGGAGAAAAATACTCTTATATGCAACATTGTTTCGCATGCTTAGAATGAAAACTTACAGTATTTTTAAAGAAATCAGCCTTTGGTAAAGCATGCCATCTGTAGAATACTCATATTTCTTATATGCTTTGCATTATGTCTCTTCTATATGATAAATCATAAAATAAAAAGATTCCATTCAGCAACATGAAATTTCTGGAGAAATATTTTAGGAAATATAATATTCGAAGTTTTAAGAATATCTAATGTTCGCTATACCAGATGGGACAAAACAATTCCTTTAAGAATGTTTTCGCATTTTACATTCATTGCTTTCGGTTTCGTTTTTTTTTCTTTTTTGCTATCTTCATATATATTCATATGTTTCTGTCTGGACTTTTTTGATATCTAAATAGAGGTTTGCTGTTAAAAACCGTATCGTGATTTTGAAATGTTTAGATATTTTTTCGGTACAATTTTTTTTATTGTATCCAACTAAATATGAAGGAACTTGGTTCTTAAAATGAGGAGCATAAAAGAGGATATAACAATCCTTAATATTATTTCAGCATCTAAAAAAAGGTTCAAAAATTTTGCAGAAAGAAAAAAAAAGGGAAGAGATTTTTGCATGCTTACAAGATGGAAAAAACGACTGACTCCCCTGATGGAATATTGGAATTGGAGATTTGTTTTGCTTGCTTCGAAATAGTATTTAGAAGAAATATATTCTAAAGATGTCTTATCAGAAGAAATTTTATCCCGACTACCATTTAAAATTTTACATAACTTTCCGTTTTCTAATTAATTTACCCAATATTTAATGACAAAGAAAAACCAAGGGAGGACTTGTTTCTTTTCGTTCATTTCTAAATATCAGAAAGAGTGTTCTCCAACTTTCTTGCACGCTTACATAAGGCGCTATCATTTATAACTTCTGTAAGATATTATATTTATAATGATTTATAAATTTACTATGTATCATTAATTAAAAATGATAGTACCATCATATTATTATAAGGTATTATCATTTATAACAATACAGTATAGTACAACGAGGAGAACTGAGTAGGTACAAGGGGTGTTCAAATGAAAAAGTACGAAACGACACTGTGGGTATAAATGAAGATTTTATTCAAAGTATACACCGCAGGCCTGAGCACAACGATCCCATTGATTAACGAGACGAAGGATTCCTTGTTCCCATAATTCCTGTGACTATGAAGAGATCCAGTTATTTACAGCGTCCTTGAGCTCGCCATCCACAGGAATTTTGGGAACAAGGAATCTAAAATTCGGAATTTTAAATAAATACGTAATTTTTATTTGAAACTGACATTTATTATTTTCCTCATTTTGCTAACTGTACTTTAGATTGTTATTGCTACATTCAAAGGAAGGCGAAAGGAAAAATATATATATAGATCAAAATTAAACAATGTTCTATGTTTTTCTTATAAATATCAAGTTAGTATGATTGAAGTTTTAATTTGTTGAATAATTTATTATCTTTAGCAATAACCCCAGCAGAAAAAATAGTTATTCGCCTTAATATAAAGTTTAACGAATATAATAAATTATGGTGTCAAAATCGTATACTAAATTTCATCCGGTCAATTCATTCTGTTTTGGAGCCGCTCATACATACTCACAATATAAAAACCGGAAAACTTCCAGACTGTATAATGAGGGATTTTTTCCTTAAATTAGATGGAATTTGAGGTAAAAATTACATATCAAGAAAAAATACATACAAATTACTTTCCTCTATCTCTTCGGTTTTAGAGTTATTATGTTCATCTACATAAAAAAAGAAACTGCCATTTTTTTTTAAATTTGGGAATTTTAAATAAAAGATATTGAGCAAAATATTTCGGATAAAAAGTTTCAACAATTAACCAATTGGCATAAAATTTAAATATTTTATCAAATATGAATTGCTGAGGAAAAACTACAATATGCAAATAAGTGGAACTGTAATCGAAATACGTCATTTGCCAGCAGTATGTAATTATTTGTTTGAGAGCAAGTATTCAAATTTCGCTGTGATAGTGAGATAAGGAATCTTGGATATCAAATTCTTGACAACGACATCCAGACATCATTTGGCCAAAGAATAGCAGTGCAGAATTATTCAGACGGTATAGAATAGATGAATAACAAAGTCGGACGTTACTGGAAAGATGGCTAAATGGAAATTCTTCTGTGGTTGATAGACTTTGGCAACAATTTCTAATCACAGACACGGCATCCAGAGATTCAGTAGAGGACGACCAACTTCTTGGGTGGATGTTGATTATCGATATTTATTGTTTGGCTCAGGATGGAATAGACTAGCAATTCAGACTCAAATTCGATTCTCTTTTGCTGCAGAACCGGTAAGTTCGTGATAATGTCAGTCTTGCGTAGAAGGATGAAAAGATGGAAAAAGGACCACTTACAAACTCACAATTTACATTAAGAATGTAATTATATTTCAATGATAGCATTTCATTCGAAAAAGATTGCTTATACCTAATATTTATTAATGGAATATGACCTAAATTCCTTTATTGTGAGCATCATTGGCTCAGCTTATGCAAATGAGATCTAATTGAAACTAATCACAGCCAGTAACCCTGCCAAAAGAGCAAGTTGCTAATGCTGGTTAGTTAAGAACAGATGAGATGGACCTTGTCATTTTGGATAGCAATTAAACGATAGGTTAGTGTTTAGACGCCATACTGTTAGACTTTCCCTTCACATCTCCAGGATATTAGAAGATCTCAAATAAAAGATTACAAATTAACAAGGCGTGTATGCATAAAGAAACAATAGGAGAATTGAAACCACGATACTACAAATCATCTTTCACTGCGCTAATGTGCCCTACATAAAATCCTCATTTTGTTATGTTATGTTTTTCTTGAATCCAATTTCCAAAAGTTTTGAAAAGGATGTACTAGACGTATTAAATTTTATTCTTTTCAAAATGTTTTCTTTTAGATTTGTAAAAGACAAAATTTCATTTGAAGCATTTACATCCTTTCAAAGATTAATAATATTATAAAATACAAGACTTTATGAAAACCAGATAAAAACTTTACGGAAAGTAACTTAATTCCAAAGTCAAATCTATGCCAGAACGATATTAAGAAATATATAACAATTGTTATTACAGTATATTTGTTCACAAACAAGCTTAAAGCCGGCGAAGTATTTCTAGGAGAAGAAATAATTAATAATAAATGAAAAAAATGCAAAAAAAGTGTTTTCATGTCTCATTCACTACAGCTGGTATTCAAAGTAGTGCCATCTGCTATTACCCGCCTTTGTTTTCTTGTTATTTTTATAGTCAGTAAAATTTAAGCAGCAGACTCAATAATAATGGAAAAACAAAAACAAAATAAAATATATTTGTTTAGAAACCTTTTATTTTCAGATAAAGGTTTTATGACAAACACGTTGACATTATTTTAATCAAAGTAAACTTTATTTTATGTCTACCTCGTTTTTCTTGTTTGCAATGAAGACAAAACCATTTTATAACGCTGTGGTATTATTATATTTGTTTTTATCTACTATAAACATCATATTGTGGCTTTGCAGACACTGAAAGAACCATGCTAGTTTTTATCTTCTTTTTTGCCAAGGTCTGACAAAATCAAGTTAATTAAAAACTTCACTATTTCATGAATTATGTTGGTACAAGAGTTAAAAAAAACATTTTCTTCTTTTAATCTTTATTCCATTGCAAAACAACAGTATTAAACCTATCTTTCTTATTTTTTAACATTCATAAAATGGCAAAGTCATTTCTGCGAGTTTTTTATTGTTCATTTTTACATTCCAGAATATATTGGATTGAAAATTGATTAATTTTTTTATTTAAAAAATAAATATTTCTTGTTTAAATATACAAGAATTATTTTAATGGTATTTACATAACAAAAATGATATATGATTATTGAAAAGAATGCACTAGTGTCTGAGTTAAAGTAAATAAAAAATAACTTGTTTATTCTAAAATGTATGGTAAAAATATTTATTTCTTTATTTCTTAAAGTAAAATTATTTTGATGACTTAAATTTAAACTTTCAGGATATTTCTACTTCAAGGCGGTATAGTATTTAAAGCAGTACCATGTTTTTCAGTAAACTAAACTATAAAGAAGATTCTTTTAAGTTGAGTTTTGCATTTTTTAATATAGTTTTCAGTAAATATTCATTACTAATTTTGTTACATATTTATATATTATGTGATTAATGCAGTGATAAGGAATACAAAATTTATGAAAGTGCTAAGCAGAGCATTATTTTCTCAAATTTAATTATATTTTGTGAAATATTTATAGAGTCAAAACTTTTGCTTGATGAATGTTAGAATTAAAGGTGGTTGTGAACACTTCTGCTAATTTTGATTTTACTTGAACTATTTTAATGGACATTTTAAATTTCTTGGCTGGGAACTCTTATACTACGGTTAGATTTGAATTTTTAAATAGAAAAACTATTTTAGCATGTCTATGAATGAATACTTTATTTTTTCATATTTAAATGTGAAATAATGATACAATATAAGTTTTTTTTTCACTTAATGATAAAGCCCACTGGTCAAGGATATGAAAAAGTAAGGAATTAATTACAGAGAGATGGAAATAATTTCAATTCCTTCAATTTCTATTTAGTCACTGTTTTTAATCATTGCACAAGATCTTATAAATGATAAATACTATTATAAGTAATAATTTGCAAATGCTGTAATGCATGAAATATTAAGTATTCATAGTATACTGAATATTCATAGTTAGTAAATATATTCATAATAATATATAATACATTCATAAATATATTCATATTCTAATATAATATATTCATAATAAATATATTCATAGCTAGTAAATAATTTGAATATAAGTTATACAGCTCTATTTCAAAATTATCAATGAACCTTTTACAGCTTTAAAGCCGTTGATGGCATATACTTTATCCTCATCAGATTTACATTCCTAATTTGACCGGCAATTAATCCAAATAACCACCATTAATAAAAACATATGTGGTGATTAAACAAATATTTTATCATACCAAATGTACAATAACTTACTTTTTTCATTCAAAACAGAATGTTTTATAATAGAATCAATATATATTTAAAGAGAAAGAAAAAATAATTATTCTTCTTAATTTCTATTCAGAATCATATAGAATTGAATAAGAAAAAAAAATAAAGGAATAATAATTAAAAAAATGTATAGAAAAATATTTTTTAGCTCTTTTTTAATAAAATAATATCTATTGACTGTTTCATTAATTTTCAAATAAACCATGATTCTAAATCATTGTTAAAAATTGAAATTTACAGTTATTACATCTTCTCAATAACTTGATTTATAGAAAAGCTATCTCATCCAGGCATTCTTATTTCTTTTTTCAAAATGCCTTAACTTTATATACACTGTTTGCATTTAAAAATATGAATTGTTTATTACATTCACCATTCAAAAATGGAAAATTCATTCATCGTCAAAATTTTCTCTTTCAAATGATTTAATATTTTAATGATTCATCTTGTACTGAAAAAATAAATAAAATAATAATGGGTGGAAATTAATTTTTTTCTATTTTTTATTGTTTCTTTAATTAACGCATACACTCTTGCAAAAAATAACTAATTTTTATTCAACTAAAATACATAATAAAATTCTAGAATGAAATAAACCAATTTGCATGAATAAATGTTTAATTACCGTGAATTTAAACATAATACCCATTTGTTTCTGAAAAAATAAAAAAATAAAATATCTGAAAGAATTTTTAATTCTAAAAATGATTCAATCCTGCATTAAAATTCCATTAATTTGTTGTATCATCCTGACATAACAAAAATTGATATTTCATAATGCTCCTTTAATTTTTTTATCCAACATGGCATGAAAAAAGGAAACATTTTTTATCATGAAATAATTTATTAGCATTAAATGATCCACAATATCTAGACACGTGTCGTAAAATCTTCCGAATTAATGACGGAAGTAATCAATGAATGGAGTAGCTTTCATTTTTTTACTTTTAAACGCTTTAAATTAAATTGCGCGCTATTGAATATTTTCAAATAAGTAATTTCTTTTTATTTTAAAAATGCATTTCTACTTTACTTTTGTCATGAGAGAACCGCTAAAATTTGAGTTTGCCTTGGAAGAATACCTGGAAATATAATTAAAAAATATTCTCGAATAATTAATTCTTCGCTCATGCAATTAGAAGACGAATGGTTGGAGGCATTGGTTAATAAAAAATTATTCGATTTCGTTAATGTGTAAGCGATTTGCTAAAGAGTAAAAAAATGTTTTAACTCTGCAAATTATTGCATATCGTGTGTCAAAAACAGATGCTGTTGTTTTTCCTCTCTTGGATGAAAATCTGGTAATGCATGTCATTAGATGAATTATATTAAACTTTCTGGTTTTGTATTATATATAGTGTTCTTGATTAATTATATTTTATTATTCATTTTTACCTTCATTGAATATCTCATAATAATCAATTCTAATCAACTGACAAATAATTTAGAAAATATATGAAAATGATGCAAACTAGTATAGAAAAATAGAAGAAGAGAAAGAAAGAAAAAAATAGTCAAAGAAAAGAAAAGCATTCAAAGAAAAAAAATGTATTCATAAATTCAAATTAGAGGGTGTATATTTTAAAAAAATGGAGATCAAAGTTGCATCCTTATTTAAAATTCAAATCTAATATCATTTAGATTTTAATCTTTACGAAAACATTCTTCGCTTAATGTCGCTACCATTTATGCTGCGATTATTTTTCTAACCACTTAACTGTTCTATTTTCTTTACTATCTAATAAGATGACACCTTCTATTTTGGGAATATTTTCTTATTTTGATTCAAATGGAAATCCATTGAATACTTGACTTAACTATGTATTCGAAGTAATTTTAATATTGAATTATAATGGTTATGAATGGTTTATTTTATGCTTACAGCCACCAAAATTCCATAAATCGATGCACGTATGGCACTCGAGTTAAGTGTTTAATTGAATAAATTAAATATAAATGAGAAAAGACACAAATTTTGAAATATATCTAACATTAAATAATATATATTTTGCTGAAATATATAATGGGAAATACTGAAATATGAACTTTTCGTTTTCTTACTTAAGAGTGTTAAAATAAATTGGAACACAAGTTTATTTTCAGAAGTATTATACTTAAATATAACTTTCAATTACAAAGTTTCATTAAACAGAGTATAAAATTGCATTAAAATGCGCTGGCTTCTGTAGAGGTTGATGATAGAAATATTTTATACAGTACCCATAATATAAAATTGCTAAGCTGCAATATATGCTCAATGTAAAAGGAAAAATAAATTTGAGAAATTGAAAATCTAAAATATTTTCATACAAGAGCGCAAATGCATAGAAGAAAAATAAATCTGTGATCGTATTATGTGAGTAATAATAAACTTTCATAAATTTGATAGACATTATTAACGATGAACACTGTGAAATTCTAGTAATTTTTTGCCTTATGTAAGAACAATGCAAGTTTACTTGAATGCGAACATAATTAAAAGAATGCAGCTTTCTACAGATATCGAAAATATTAATTTTGAACAAGTTATCATTTTAATTAATATATTACAAATAAATAACAATTATAACATTTTGACCATTACATGATGTTTCGTGTTTATTTTTTTTAAATTTTTGATATGAACCTAACTAGTGTATAAGCTCAATCAAATTTGTTCAGTCTTGCTCATATCGAAGAACAAAAAACATCGTGCCGAATAATTAATTATTATATTTAATTTATAAAAAATCCTATGTAATTAGGTTATTTTTCTTAAACGTCTGAATTATTTATTTCAAAAATGTCCAAATGAAAATCTTTGCATGTTTTATAACAATATATTAAAGGCTGACAGAGTACAAGCGAGTTAAAGAAAAAATAAACAATTAACGTATGATTTGCATATGATGTTGAAGAAAAGAAAAAGCCGATTCCTTTGGTTCAATTTAAAGATTTAATCATAAGTTTTTTTAAAAAAATTATAAAAGATAATTGCTTTATAATTAGTTGAAGAATGAGAGAACGGAACTGTTGAAGAAACTAAATCTTGTCTTTTTGACGACGGCCAATTGCATAGCGAAATAACGAGACAGTTAATGAAATTGAACCATGACACTATGACAACCAGACATGAGCAATTGCAAGACAAAATAACATAACTGCTATAATAGCCGAAAGATTTCTTTCAAACAATTGATTTAAGGCATCAAGACAATTTTTGAAGATGGGAACGAAGGCAGAGCTCCAGATTGTTCCAGACTTTAAAATCAGGTTCAACCAAAAGCAAGGAGTAGCGAAAGCAAAAGATTCATCTTCATTACATTTCCAAATCTGAATCAAATATTGTTTGAAATATGTGTTCAATGTAATAAACTCCATCGAGACGGAAGGTTTCCTTGTAGAGATAATGATCTTTGATTGAGGGCGCATATTTTCATTATGATCCTAATTTGGATTATTCCATTTCCCCACAGATGGCTATTGACAAATATCATCAAAGTACACATTTTGCGGAAATCCAAAGTTTGAAGCAAAGTCTTTAGGATTACGATGTTTCAATGGTATGATATTTTTTTAAATTTCTTAAATAACCAGAACTTCAATTATTAGAATTCCCTTCATTACTAATGATAAGTTTGATGACAGGTAATGACCCCCAAATCTACACAAGCCTGATCCGAATCTGGTAGCAGGTTTTAAATTGCTAAAATTAACTCAACAGGATTAATATAAACAAATTTCAAGATGCAGAATTCTACCATATATGGTTTTTTTTATGTTTCTTCTTTGGTCTTGGTCTACCCCACGACGACCCGCCTACCCAAAAGAGTGTAAGATCTTAAAGGTCGACGGGGAGAGAACCATTACTTATTTATTAAAAGGCTTATGGTCATCGCCAGAATATGGCTGTGAATAAGGATATACATAATAGTTCATTTCACTAAAATAAAATATTTAAATAAATTAATAAGCAAGCCAATTCTGGGTTCAGGAGATTAAGTTGAAAAGTACACATAGAAAGCAGTAACATACAAAAGCACAAAAAAATCATTATGTCCAAAGGGTGGATAACATAATAGATACAGCAGCATAGTAGATATAGATATATAGCAATATCAAACAATATACCAATATCCAAAATCATATAATCTATCCCATTATATAAAATCAACAATAGATGAATGACATAAATACAAGGTGAAAATACAAAGGAGATTCAGAATGACAATACATGAAAAAAAAGCATTAATAAAAGGTAAATCAAAAATATGAGTAGAAACGTACAGTGTTTAATAGTAATAATCCAACATATAAAAAAAGAACAATTAGAAGCTGTGACAGAATAAATTCATAAATAAAGAATCAATTAAAACAAGACATTAAACAATCCCAAACACAGATTCGTCATCTTAGACTCCTCTGAATTTCCTCACAAATATCCCTAGAGACTTCACAAATCTTCCCCATCATTCTTAGCGAAAATTCGTTCCTGAGTACGCCAAGAAACCAATGAGGTTTCGATTCGATAGAGGGGCGAGTGAGGTGATATGGACTAGTCTGTGTACATTCAAAAGCGAAATGGTCTGCATCCCCCAGACCACCGCAGATGCAGAATGGGCTGTTTATTATATTAAATCTATGCAATTAAAAAGGAAAAAGACCATGTACAGAAAAACAATATAATAAATATTTATTAAGTGTTAAAAAATTAAAATCAACTCTGGGAATATACTCTCTGACTCTTAAAGCTTTGTTTGGGTATTCCAATATCGCTGCCAATCATCCAAAACCGTTTCAATTTTTTCTTTAAATGTGAATAAGGGGCCGGTATTGCTATTAATTCTCCCTCGGTTGTTGCAGACTTGGCATAATGGTCGGCTAACTCATTACCCGGGATAACGGCATGTTTTTTCACCCAGGAGAAGCCTACCAACCCTTCAGCTTTGATCATGTTTAATTTAATCTCATTAACAAATTTCGAATTCCATTTCTTTTTCCTTAAAATTTCAATTGATGAAAGGCTTCTATAAAAATGTTAATTTTGACGCAGTTTTCCAAAGCTCAGCTATCTGCAAATGACGTTTCTTCTTTACCAAGGAAGAAATGTCATTTTTCGAGAGGGGGAAGGCATCTGAAAAATAGGAAAGCGAAGTTTCAGGCATTGTGGTTGTTTCTCGCCGCCCTGAGGGCATAAAAGTTATGTGGGTTTGGCAACCCCTATAGATGAAGTGTCATACCTTTTATGGAAGGGACTATAGCATGACCGGTGATGGCACTTAAGACTCAATCATAGATCCAGCTTAAGCTGTTGCAGTGTTCTGTTTTTTCAATTTACCCGAATGCTGACTGGCAGGACTGAGTAGCCATTTCATGGCTGCCAAGGAAGAATTTTTGGAGGATATCTCTTTGTAATTTGGACACTTGTATATGAAAAATATCAAAGTCGATGGTTTCTTCAAAATGTTTCTTCTTCACTGATGAGTTAGAAGTGAAAAAATTCCATGTAAAACCAAATATTGAAGTAAATTTGCAATTATAAGGTAACTAGAATTAATGAAAATTAATAAATATTTAGTTTGAATGTATCTTGGGCAAAATCGAGAAATAAAGTTTATATAACATATAATCAATTGACGATATATCATTGTTTACTCGAATTGTGAATATGTGATTTACAACTTTTTATATAATGAACTATATAATATATAAAAATGCATAGTTTTAATTTAAATCGAAATGCTGTAGTAAGAATTTATAAAAAGAGAAATCCGTTTACCAAAGAAAGTTAATTCATTTCAGGTCTAAATTCCAATTTAATACTCATTTATCAAAAAACCTTAAGTGGATAAAAAGTGCAAGTTTTTATCTTGCCAAAGTTCTTAAGTTTAAAATAATTAACGCTTAATGAAGATTTAAACAGTCTCAAATTAAAAATTTTTACTTACCACGCTTTTTTTAATCAGAAACTTGTGAACAAAAAGTAATTATTTTATCCTGAAATCGTTAAATTATTAGGTCATATACCAGGACATAAACAACTCATACATTATTAGCGAAACATTTATCTTGCATCCACGCCTACTTTTATAACATATCTTAACAACAATATAATAAGATTTCCCAGCTATAAAAGGCTGCTTTGATAAAGAACATAACATGCAGGGTACATGTTATCAAAATTAAAAGACTTCGTAATATTTTTTTTTCGTGAAATAATATAGATGTTTTGCATGAAGGAACATAAATAATCTGCTAAATTATCGTTGCTATATTTTCTTAAAAATGTTGTTATGTAGCAAAAAAATAAAATAAAAATAAAAAAAGCATTTATTTTGATTAAAAACATCTTTTTCTCGTGTTATCATCAATTTAACCTTTTTCAAGCATTTTTTTTTAAACTTACGATGACAGCTGATCTCATAAAACTATATCAGTTGTTTTCAGTTTAGGCTATAACGTAATTAACTCGATGTTGCCATTCCACGTAGATAAAAATTATTATCGTTTCGTTTAATCCCCCATTTTTTCAACGATAATATTTGGTAACACTTTTAATAATTGTGTCATATTTATGTTAAATTTCTTTTTTATTTCAGACCGAGACGTAGGATCATAAATTTATTATACTGTACGTATTAAGAAAAAAATGAAAATTGCTCTGAAATATATTGTCTGTCAAGAAATAAACTCTGAAAACTCAAACTTAGTCACCGAATGAATACAAGCGCTTAAGGTTATTGAAATTCCATTTTGGACATTCTTCGGGTTTAAATAGCCTTTTGCATTCTGAAAATATCGAATTTAATAAAATTTAAAGCGTAGCAAATTAAACTTATATTATTTATCTTTCATCAACTGCAATATAAATATTTTCATGATTGCTATTTGTTCCTATTAAATTATATATCCATCAATATTTCTTGATTTCTGTTACATTAACTCTCTTCACTTTTGGCTCAAAATTTAATTTTCAAAAATATTTATTAAATATTAAATTCTGAAGAACCATCAGTGTAGCATATTCTGAATATTTTTATTTGACAACCATCATATTACAAACAACGACAAGCATAGTAATTTTGAGCTGTTGTTAAAATATGAGGATTTGAGTTTTCAGTAGCACCTTCAATGTTCTGCACCGTACTATGGGATGGTATTTAGTCCGATTTAATATTCAATCTCTTATACAGCAGTATTTTGATATAATCACGTTTTGAACCTAAAATTCTTCAAATATGATGTCGATATTTGATTGTAGGTCAAGGGGTCCCTATATAGCAGTGATAAAAATGCCAAAGACATAGCAGCACTGCAATATAACTATTCCGTTCTTTCCTCAAAATAGATTGATCTCTGAATAATTATGTATGTCAATTATAAATAATCCGGCTCGGGAGGTGGCGTATATGCGTTTCATTGAATTTTTGCTGCATAAAGGAAGAGCCTTTATGCAGCAGAAAAATAAAATAAAAGAATTAAATTAACTCTTACTATAAAGTACTAAAATATTGCCATTTTCAGAACTTGTTTTTGAGAAATAAGCATACATATTTCTTTTTAAAATGATCAATTTTAGATTACCCAGTGACTGCCTCAAAGAAGATACACAGAATTATGACTAGAAATTCCTCCAAATTTATGAAATTCATGATTTTTCTAAAATAATGATATTAAAAATTTGATAATTCGGTGATATTTGGTAACAGTATATAGAGAAATCTGTTTGTTTTAAAAGTTATAATATCACTTCTTTAGTACCTAGGGACTGAATAAGATGAAGACTTCATAACTTTTTCAAATGTGAATTTATTGACTAAAAGACAATAAAATATTAGTATATAAGTTATTTAATTATACTTGAAAGTAAAACTAAAAAGTGAATATTATAAAGAATTAGAGAAATTCGTATTCGGTTTTTCTTTGAAATATTGCATAAATTATTAAAAAAATTCAGTAATGCAATTAGAAAATAAATATTCTGTAGTTTAGGCTTCAATGCTGGGTGTTTTCGTTTCCTGTACTCACATTTGAAAAAAACATGCTTGTTTTCTGCAGAAAAGTTTTGTTATAATTGGAGTTTAATCATTCCCTCTTCAATTTCAAGTTCACATCTTATAAGAACTGTCAGAAACTTAGAAAGACACATATTACAATGAACAAAACATAGTAAGGCTTCTATAACAGAATGGGTTATATGACTATCAAAATTTGAAACTCGAACATATTTTTTACAAAGCTATTAAGAGAATAAGTTACATAAAATGATGAATTGAAAATATTGCTGGTTGCCAAAGGTGGTTGCTAATCAATAAATATATCTTAAGATATGCCAAAAAACAGCAATTTTTAATTTATACGAAGAGAACCAAATTTCAATTGCTCATAATTATTGAACTAATTCCTTGATATAACTATTATTTAACAAATGTGCAAAAGTTTATTGAATTTGTTCCAGTTGTTTAAGAGTTTCAGAGGAAATTTCTGACATACATATATATATACAGACATATTAGCCATAATAACATTTATTTATAATGAAAATAATCCCCAATTCATTCCCTTTTTGTCTTCTCCAAACTACAACAAATAAATTTATATTAATTTCTGTTAGATTAATTTTATAAATAAAACAAAAAGTTTTATTACTTTATTTTTTTAAAGTAAAGAAATCATAAATACTACAGCATGGAACATATAAACAAGATTTTAATCGCCAAGAAATAAATACAACCCAGCAAAATTTCTTAACAACTATAATCTGTAGTTAGCTTAGTAAAGAGTTCCTGCTTCTTAAGTGATAGTTAAGCGGCTTAGGAAATCGTTAATTGAATAATCTCTCCAAGAAGATCGGATTATTGAGGTAAAATTCCTCAGACGAAAATATATTCTGTGGCATTTTTCTTCTTCGCTGAAAGGATTTCGTTTTCGTTAGCTCATTTGTATTATGATTTCTTGCATCCCAAATACGCAGTCAGAAAATTATTAAAATTTTCTAACAAAACATAGTATTAATTTAATTTTATTTAAATGAATGAATTAAAATTCATTAAAGCTATTTTTTATTAATTTTAACATTTTAATAAGAAATTTTACATAATAAATAATTTGTTTTTGTATTTATTAGAAATTCGGCAAAAAGTTTAAAGAATGAGATATACATTCAAAACTATTGATATATTTATGATAAATTTATAGAGACAAATTCGTAAGCATTATAGCGAATGAAGCTTTATTTATGCTTTTGTTTGAACACGAAACAAAAAGCTTTACGAAACTAACTACAGCATGTATGTTAGTGAATTTGCAACTTTACTTCATGGAATAATTGAGAAATTTGAATGTTTTTAAGGGAAAGATTAATTGTAAGATAGATGGAAAAATAGATGTTGATTAATAGGTACATCGAAGTATATTTGCGTGAGCAAAAAATTTTATGTTCAACATTTAAAAAAAAAAATCCTTATTTTCAATATATTTCGGGACATAGAAGGCGTGCTGCCTGAATGGTAATGCTTTGGTTGTAAAACTGATGGATTCCAAATTAAAAACCGATTCCACTGAAGATATGCCGCCTTGTTTAGTCTAATTTTGACTTAGAATCTTAATTTACACAAGTGAACGTTATGTTAAGTTTTGGAAAGAAGATTCGGTTGTCGTCCTCATTATCTGATCATGGCTTAAAATTGCCAGTTCTATCCCAAATAAGTCTTCTTGTTGTTTTAAAATGGTACTTAAATTTCTAACTGACTAATAATTTAAGGTAATTGATAACTTTTAATACATAATCATCGTGCTAATGACACATGTAGGTATCGAATCATCATTTCTGAAATTTATAAGCTGAAATTAAACTATTCAAAAATATATAAATACGATGAAAAAATTGTATAAAATACACAAAAAGCTCATGCATTTTATGGACCTTTATTTGATTCAATAAAGCAGCACATTTTTGAAAGGCACCATCTAACTATTCTATAACAAAGCAAAACAGTTAAGGGATTAACGAAATTAAATGGAACCCCCCCAAACGCAAAACTATCACAACATCATAGCTTATAGTATAAATTGAAACATTGAAATGCATTTATAAACAAAACAAAAGAAAAACGACAAAAGCATTCTAAAAAGTGAGATACATTTGACTGCCATACGTATTCACTCCAAAGACAATCGCATGTATCATTCATTATTCATACAAAAAAATAATACATTTCAGAATTTTCAATAAAAATAAACAAAAATAATCATCAAAAAATTTTGATGAAAATTTTCAAAAATGTGTTTTTAATATTTTTATCATTAAGTAATAAATATATAACGTTTTATTATCAAATAATGATTAAAATTCCCCTTCCTAAGATTATATTGGTTTTGGTATGTCATAATACTGGATTTTGTCATACTGGGTATTCCATAATACTCTTTTCAAAAATGACAAACACTCCTAGTTCTCCTGGGAAACCGAAATGATAGACTGTGTTTTCTCAGTGGGGAATAGAAAGGAGAATCCATCTTAGTTGATGGTTACTAAGGAAATATGTACTTTCATATTCTTTCTGAGTTCCCAGTTACATCGCTTCCCTCCAAATACATTTAGCCGAATATATCTAATGAACATCCTTGGGGTTATCATGGGTACTCAAACAATTACGCTTAATGAAAGGAAAAGAAGAAATAATGCGCTGGTGTCTCGGGCGTCCACCGTAGTTTCGTTGGATGGGTGCTTGGGACCTTTCAGTATATTGATTGTTTTTAATAGAGTCTCAATGCACTAATATTAAATAATATGAATTCTGGAAGCGGTTTATTACTAGAAATATCAAGCATTCCGATATCAGTGCATGAAATAATTATTTCTTATTGATTCATCGAAATGGGGATGAATTAGTATTTACAAGTACAAATTGGTTTAAATTAAAAATCGCATATTTCATATTTCTGATATTTAAAAATTGTAAAATTGATTTTTTGTGAGTGCATGTCTCATTTGAAGGTATTTTTGGGAACATATAAAGGTCATTGTTTAGAATGCATCATGTTGAATCATATTTGGAAGAAAAAACTCAGGTATTTAAACATTTAAAAAATCTTGTCAGTGTTTGCAGGAATATGTTGATCAATCTCCGAATCAGAAAAACGATTATATTTGGGTTATTATTTCATTTTTCTTTAGGTGCTATATTTTTCTTCTGTTTTATATTCCCATGCACATTAAAAACGTATATACGGAAGCTATTAAATGAATCGCATCGGAAAATGGCATATGTTTTATCCATCTAAACTAAATTTTTCTTTATATGAAAAGTAACTATTATGGATATATTATCGATAGTAAATCCAAAGGAGCAAATAGTCCAAATTAAAAGGAAAAAAAAAACATCGTATCTTATCAGATTTTTTCAAAAAAGGTTAGCGAAATTTTTTGTGAAAGATCTTTTTACGAAATATTACCCATTTTACGGTTTTATCTGTAATGAATAATGCATAATCTATTTGCTCACATGACGAATACCTCATGAGACATATGCCAGAAAACTGCATATACATATGCAACTTTTAGGATTTAAATAAATTTGTATATGCATAACCATTACTTTCCACCTTTGTTTATATGTAAACTGAAAATAATGTTTTTTAAGATTATTATATATTTTGTATTCTAAAGTAATAAATATCAAATACACATCCAATGGATACATATCTATATATCCATCTGATACACTTCCTGCAATGTAAATCTCAAGATACATGTCCTATCAGATTGCCTAATCTATTATTCTACGCTTTCCTTTTCCCTTAGTTCACATAAAAATTGTATGGGACGTATCCGAGCAAAGAATAAGTTTTGTTTGGTCAAGGATATAAGGAAAGATGTTACAATCTTGTAGCAAGTAATACGAAAGAAAGTTGAGAGAAACTAGTGGTAGCATCAATCTGATCGTGGCTTTATCATCGAGTAACACTTTCACGTCCCGCTTCTTTAGCGTGAGTTCATCTGGACACACAATGTAAAAAAAAAAAAAAAAAAAAAAAAAGGGGGGGAAAGAAGTTAGGACTAACTTTATTCTATTAGGTCCTTTTGTTTGTATCATTTTTTCACATCATTTTTTTATCTGCAGATATTCTGTACTTTTCATGCCCTTGCTGCCAGAAAACACTTAATTCTTATATTTTTTCAAGTAAAATATACAGATAACAATTGCAATTAGACAAGCAAGCATCTAAAAAAATCTATAGATTTATGATAAATTTCGAAAAATTCATAATAGAGAGAATAAAATTCTTCAACATAATGTATAAATTCATAATATAACGTATTTCAATAAAAAGGGAAAAGATTGATTAAAAAAGGGGTAATATTTAATAATGTTTGTAATCTCAATGTATTTCATTTTCATTTTTTTTACATTATTGTGATTTATTTTTCTCAAATTCCTTCTTTTTTCTTTTTTTTTACATTTTCTTTGGCTCATAAAAGTATAATTTACATTTTAAAAAATGTATTAGTTTTCACTCAATTCTTCCAATATACTTTTTATTATATATATTGTTATTCAAATGAGTTCGATACACCAACACAGTTTCAATAATTTTTTTGTGATCAAATTTATTATTTTAACTATTACGAAATAAATTATGATAATGAAATCATTCTTTTTATATTCAATCTTATGGTTGATTATAAAAATCTGGAGAACCTGCTTAGTGTAGGTAAAAACATAATGAATGAAAAAAGGTAAAAATGCTAGAAAATTATATTAAAATATTTAATTGTAAAATCATTTTCTAGAAATATAAATTTTTTATAGAAAATAAATTCATTTTGCATATAAATATAATTTTATTTAAATATTTCGCACTTTTATGACATGTGAAAACATCATTTTCATCTTACAAATGTAAGGGAAAAATCAATATACGATATATTAAAATTTAATAAGGATTACTCTAAATTAACAGTTTGAAGTATTTTTAAACAATGATGCATTTTCTTTATTTAAATAGTAATAGGAAATAGAGCAATCATAACTAACTAATTTATCTTTAACTAACTAATTCACCTAATTTTTCCCTGACATTTTCCTGCCTGAAAAAATTTACGGAGTGATAGGATCTGGCGGTATAATTTTATTTTAATCCTTGGGATATGCAAACTATCATTAAACACTAAAATAGATTTTAAATTCGTGAAATTGGTATTGTTCATATTTGCCACCTTCAGTTGAATACTATTTATTCCATCAAACTCTCAAGCGAAAGAATAGTACAAATTCGATCAAAGTATATGTATTTGTTGAAAAATTAACACAGGTGATTAGAGATAATTTATTTCCTCTATCTTTATTACATCCATTTCTTATTGAAAAGAATCAAAATCATCACCATACAATTACTTCTTCAGCATCAAATTGTTTCCTCCCTTAATATCGTCTCATATTTTTATTTCTTATTGCTAGGGAGCATCAAAGGATCATAAATAAACAACTTGAAAAGTATTATCAATTAAGTCAAATGATATATTAATAAAAAAAATACCTAAATCTGAATTCGGCTTGAAATAAACATTATTCACAGGGCAGAACAATACACTTTTCTAAGACTTAATATATCTTTCTATCATATACAAACTATCCAAAATGTATGAAATTTATGGATTTTTATTATTATTAAATTTTGTTTCTTATTATCTCACAATGGAAACTGTCAGGAATAATTGTGAAACCAATCTTGTTTCTCAGAAGGAAATCAAAAAATGAAAACTGCATCTTATTCGTAACTTGTTTGCATTCTAAAAATCCAAGAAATGTATAATTTAGCAAATTACATTGCGAATAAACGATGCAAAAAAGATGACAGTTGAAAAAATTTGTTCCGCTTTTTGAAATACGTTTGAAACTTAAATAATCAAACGCTAGAAAAATTCACGGAAGAAAAGCAAGAAAGTATTTATTAACTTCTTCTAGAATACCTGAAAGAATGTTTTCAGGTATCATTATCAATTAAAGGTTTCATTATCAATTAAAAAGGTTACAGTCATTATTCACTGCCCCTATATGCCTATCTCTAATAATTTATAAATTAGCTATTGAGCTACGTTTGGAGAAGAAACATTTCATGTATGCCTGAATTAAATATGCAATTACTTTTCTTCCACATTTTTTTAACCTTTCACATCGTATTTTAAAACAGATTCATCTTTACATGAAGCAATATCCCTTTTTTTTTTTATTCATCAAGTTAACAATCTTCTTATTAGTTTCAAAGTAACATTCCGAATCAAAACTAAATGGTGTGAAAATAAAATAAAGTGAATTCTTAATACTTCGTGACTATCATTAAAATCCTTTAGCAAAAAAAAAACACAAATGATAGACATGAAGTGAAATCGAAAATACACCAAGTATCACCTACAGAAAATTCTTCCACCTTCATGTTTGCCATGATATCAAATGAATCTAAACAAGAGAAATAGGCTTATTTCTGAAATCTGGAAAAATAATTTTGTTTAGAGAACCAAAAACAATATAACTGCATATGTGATTATACTAGTAGGAAGAAAATGGATAAGGTATTTTGTTAGATAAAGAAGCAAACAAGGTAAACAAAAAATCACTTTAATGAAGACGCAGGCATATAAATTAAATTTTTCTTTCACTTTTGAAACAAATTGCTATAGAAGTATATTTTCGAAATAATATTTAGCCTTTGACGGTTTATTTCGTGACTGAACCAATGGTCTATGATTGAACAAAAAGTCTATGAAAGCAGTCCATGCCTTTTAAAACGTTTGGTTTTACATTTTCCCTAATACCATAAGTAGCTGTCATTTACGCTTATCATGCAAAGAGCCCTTTTTTCCAAAAATGAGTTTAGAAATTGATATAAGGGTGAAAAATTGATAATGATAATATTACTTTTCAAGCGAAAGTATTTTCATATTTATTGTACAAAATATATTAAAATAGTGCAATAAAATCATTCTATTGTATTATCCTGTCAGACTACGATGAACAAATTTTATTTCAGACATTCTTGTTCCTATACACTAATCTCTTCATAATTTAATTTCTTTTTTAAATTTCCACAAAGTAGCAATCATTTTAATAAATTATGAAAAAAATGCTACTAACGCTACTAATGTTAACGTTACAGGGGATCTCAGGATCAGGGCTACAAGTCTGTAGATGGATTAGGATCCACTAAGGGGATTTGGAACCCATTTCAATACTGCATAAGAAATGACATGTGCATGCTGTAGCGTTAACAGAAACGTAAGAAAGTAAAAGAAACTGTGAAGTGAATTATAAACTGTATTGGATGCATCGAGGTGAATGCTGTTTGCAATTCATTATATGTTAATAAACATACAATAGTAAATATACATATAGGTCAAAAGAAAAATTCATATTCACGAGCTGCAATACAGAAAATAATACAGAAATCAAATCTTCAGTGAGTGAAAGATTGAACATTGCGAGTGTATTATAAACCGCATTGAATGCATTGCAGTGAATGCAGTTTGTCATTCATTGTATGATAACAAACCTAAAATAGTAAACTACTTATAGGTCAAAAGAAAAATTCATATTCACGAGCTGCAATACAGACCTTGCATCTTCAGTGTGTGAAAAATTGGACATTGTGAGTGAATTATAAATTGCATTGAATGCATCGAGGTGAATATAGTTTGTAATTCATTGTATGTTAATAAATGAATTACAAACAAATTATAGTTCAAAAGAAAAATTCATATACACGAGCTGTAATACAGAAAACAAATCTTCAGTGAGTGAAAGATTGAACATAGTGAGTGAATTATAAACTGCATTTAATGCATCGAGATGAATGCGATTAGTAATTCATTGTATGTCAATAAACTTAAAATAGTAAACTACTTATAGGTCAAAAGAAAAATTCATTTTCACGAGTTGTAATACATATCTCGAATCTTCAGTGTGTGAAAGATTGGACAGTGTGGAGTGAACTTTAAACTGCATTGAATGCATCTAGGTGAATGCAGTTTGTATTTCATTGTATATTATTAAACCTAAAATAGTAAACTACTTATAGGTCAAAAGAAAAATTCATATTCACGAGCTTTAATACATACCTCGTAACTTCAGTGTGTGAAAAATTGGGCATTGCCCAAAATATTAACGTCTCTCAGACTTTCCTCTGATGCTTGTAACTAAATCACCGACACCACGATCTGAAGTCTCATACCCTAGTGATTTTATTGGTATTCAATGCATCAAAGGCCCAGTAACAGAAGACCAAAGTATAGCCTCACTATATTCCATCCGTTGTAGGTCAAATATGGCGTGTAAGGGGATACGGACGTTTGAAATGAATTGGAATGGGACACGATCGTGTTTGATACCTCAATGAATATTGTAATAAAGTAGAAGCGTGTTAATCGTGCAGTTGTTAGGGTGACACACTCTTCAGGTAAAGTAAATTATTGTATTTTTTAAACAATAAGGTACCAGATATTGCCCAAAGAGTTGATCTCATTAATACAGGCATTTACCATAAAACTCATTTCTGCTGAGTGATTTTGAGTCGCATGAAAGTTTACCATCAACCATATATGGATGATGTGATGTTTAAAGATCCCATGCATTACGAACGATATATTTTCCTCGGAAAACATAAAGGCTATACTTGCTTTACAGAAACTAATGGGCAACAGTTGTCAGAGGTACATAATTACCTACTCCAATTGCTTGAATGCGCTGTTAGTAATTCGAGTGCATGTCGGTTTTTATACATAACAACGCCATCTACCTTGTGAAGAAAGGATTTTTGGTCTATTGATCATTGAAATGAGATTTCACTACCCGACCTAGACTTTATTACTTGGCACAACGCACCTTACATAAGGTAAACCAAAGTTCTTTAAACGCACTTTAAGTGAAATGTATGTATGTTCAGAGATTTTTTTAAAGATATAAATGTTTGATCACAAGAACAACATATGGTCTCCAAAATAATTTCTGTCTCATAGAAATAGTACTTAACAGTTCAAGCTGCATTTGATGATAAATATCTGTCATTTTGTGACTTTGTAGATTTAAAAACATAATAATAGGAACTAAAACAATACTTCAGCATCAACATTTAGATTGTATTATGTAAGAGTTATGTGTTTTGCTTACAACTGCTGTTATTACGTCTTAATGGAAAAGCTTATCAAATAAACTTGAATAAAATTTCCCTCCAGTTATTTCCCAACAAGTATTTGACTTACCATGATTCTTGTTCAGCAGTAGAATGCTTATCACAGACAATCTATCAATTGTATGTCACATTTGGGACCATAAGTTCTTGTATAAAAATAATTCGGCCTGCTGTATATGTCTTAAAGTTTGTTTAAATCTGTGACTGCCAATTGCAGGAATGTCATCTAGCGAGGTTGTGGTTTTCAGAGCATTTGGTAAATTCATAAATTTTTCCTGAAGTGGTAAACTAATCTTTAACAAACATCTTTTGCAAAGCAATCAATAACTTTTATATATATTGGATAAAAATAAATGAAACACATTTAATCTCTTATTTTATGCTCTTATCCGTTTAAAATTCAGAAACAATTCAAACATCTTCGCAGACGCTTCACTTTTCAGACGAATACGCAAAGCAAAAATTTAATAATGAAGAAAAAGTTCATTTGTACTGAAAATTTTTATTTAAGAACTCAAGTTAACTACCATAATAATTAAAATATATTGTTTTTAGGATATTTACTATAGCCAAGAAAAAGTTTGTAACCAAAGTATTATATTTTTTCTGGAAATTTTCAAGAACTTTTTTGACTTTCAAGTCATTTTCAGATATCTGCAAACTTAAAAATTAATAAACAAAATGAATTATTTTTTCCCCCTCATTTTTACTATATAGATGTCACTTGAACTTTAATTTATGATCTTCTTTCACACTTTAAAAAAATTGTTCAGAAGTGTATAATATCAAAATTTTCTAAACTTTATTAATTTTCAACTTTTTAACATTTATTTTTATGAAAATACATGGTTTATCAGTTTCAAAGAATAAAAGAGTTAAGATAGCCTTTCTAAATTTGTTACAAAAACTATTAATTACTTTGTTGCTGTTTATAAGATCGCTATTTTTTTTTTTATTAAAGACATGTTTGTGCTCGCATCAAAATTATTATTTATCTCGCCTCATCAATTTCTTAATTTATTTTTTTGGATTTTATCTGAGATTTCTTAAATTATTATTCCACACTTTAATCAAATTTAAAAAGATTTATTTTGTAATAAAAAGTTTAAGTTATTTATCAAAACCTATTACATATTTGCACCATCTCATTATAATCTTAATATAGTATCAAATTTTATCTTTTGTCAGGACACAGATTTTAAAACGTGCATCAAAATAATAATTATTATAATATCAAGGAGGCAAAGTGAGAAACTTTGAAACTTGGTAGGATAGCGAATATTTAATTACTGAATTCCTATCCAGGATTAATTATGCATTAAATACTTACGAGACTTATAAGTTTTAGAAGTCGTATACTGTAATATTTATTTCTTTTTTATCACTTATTATTTGTATTACTAAAACTTCAGTAATTATATGTAGATAGAATTTAAATTTGATTATAATGTCTCTTTTTATGCATTTTTTTATTGTTTATGGAACAATAATCTTTTGATTTTTATTATTTTTGTAACCGTCGTATTATTTTTTTTCGTATAGAAAGCTTTTTATACTTCATTAATAATATTTTATCAGTTTTTCATATTTGTTTAATTTCTGAATTATTTTGAAATATTCTTTTAGTTTTTAATTATTTTATGAAATTATTTTGAAATTGTACTTTATCTATATTCTAAATTATTTTAATTTCATCTAATTCATTCATTATATTTCATTTATATTCTAAATTATTTTAATTTCATGTATAACATTGTTATGATACAACTATTTTATACTAGTTTAAAATGGTAATTAATTTGCTTGTATAGAGTATTATCAATTTAGGCTGTTAAGTAATTGCTATGGAATATAATTAAAAGAATTCGTTAGCTTTTATTTGGCTTCAAAACATGAATCCAATGAATAAATTTACTACAAATTAAAAAAGTGTACATGTACATAAAGCCGAAAGTAAAAATACTACTCCACTAAAACTTTTAGTTAATGATTGGCAAAAGCACACGATTGAATGTTTTGATGAATGAGTTTGAATTCTGTCTTAACATTTAAAAATATTTTTACAAATAATGGATCACACTGAATAAAAAAATATTAATAGAATTAAGAGTGAAATTGTAGGAAATGGGTATCATTTAAATAGAGAATTTTTGTGTCTGAATAAAGTAAAAAGATCATCTTTTAAAGATAATTGCTTTGAAAGATATGAACATTAATTTTCGTAGGCAAATCATAGAGAATTGCCTATCTGGCGACTATTAAGTCTATTTTTGCGCTAGATTAAATTTTCTATTTGAAACCCATTCTTCATTTATTTTATACCATCTTTTCTCTGACTTATTACATATCTCTACACATTTGAAAATATATCCCTATATAATTTTATTTAAAATCATTTGCCTCACTCCCTTTTCAAAAACCACAACTTGCGGAAAAAAGCACCCGAAACCTATCGCCAATACTTGTCATAATTATGATTATATGTTGCCATCGTTCATGGTGACTCAGAACAGAGATTACACGCTTGAAATAACAGTCGACAACTAGGGGCAAATGGATGATTTCGAATCAATTACTTCGGAGTCACTGAGTCATAATGAAGAATTATTTCCTCGTTACGCATTGTCGGAGTTCACGGTCTTAACCACGTCTTCTCGCGGCTAACTTCAGTGATCCTTACAGAGCAAATATTTAACATTGTTTCTTGGCATCCTAATAATTGTAAGCTTATTCAACTTCGATTAATGATTGGAGAGAATTAATGCCCCTATTTATTACCACATTTTGGCATCGCTTATGAGATACATATCATATTAAGTAATGAAATATTCTTCGTTGCTAAGTTATTACTAACTACTTTAGCTTATTAAATACTTTTTGGGTCATTTCTTTGGTATGCACTTGTCTTCAATTTATCTAAGAAAGTTTTAATTCTAAAGTATTTATTGTCACAAATAAGAATTAATTTTGTGATTGTTTATGAATTCATTACTAAATATAAATTATTAATAGAAAATTATTCAAATTCAACATTTTAAGATATGTTTATACATAAAAAATATCAATATATATATATATATATATAATCATCCACCACCCTCTGTAATACGGAATGAATAAAAAATATCCCCGCCCGTTTGGCCTACGTCATTATTGAATGCGAAATTCCAACTTCTGTTATGGTGTTATGTTAAATTTAAATTGATTGATTTATTAGTGTGCGAATAAACCCAAGTATGGATAAATAACAAAAAAAAACCAATGAGCTGAGATGTGCAATTTTTATTCTTTCATATTTATGCTGATTCATTATATTCTCCCTTCTCGGAACAATTTAAAAGGGATTATAATACATTTTAGCAATGATATTGTATTACTAATACATTGCTAAAATAATATAAAGGTTTTACTAATACATTTATTTTGGTATTGTTTTTTCTGTTATTCGATCATTGTTTGTTTCAATCCAATTTTAATTATTCTAGTGTTTCTAACCATTATGGATAAATAAGATTATATCATGAGGGAACAAAATATCTATTGTTATTATATATTTACATCTAAGGTGTAAAGCAAATAATATGTTTTCTTTAATTTCTTAAAATTTCTGCCAATGTGCATGAAATTTTCTACCATTCTTTAATTGATTCATAATAATTAGATATGCGATAATATTGTGATGGTGGTTATTCTAGACGGGCATTTCTTCTAATTAAACAATATGCTTTTTCAGTTTGTTTTGCTTTTAATAATATAATATATTTGTCTTATCCAATTATTATAAACGAGTTTATGTGAATGTGTGCTATGTAAGTCAGACACGTTTCATCGGATAGCACCTATTCTTGAAAATTTCCAGGCCATTTTAATTAAATCAGGCTCCCTGTATTAAGTTTTAGGCTAAATATTAATAAATACAATTTATATTAGAAAATTCGAGGTATAAGGCGTGGAAACTATTTCCAAATGCAATCAACACTTCAGAATACATGTAAGCAATCCATTGCCTGACTTGTCAGCAGCGACTTTAAATATTTTTATGACCTGAAATTTTTGTGTTAAATCCTTTTATTTTCATTCATATTTTTGCTCTTTAATTCAGACGGTATTATTTTGAATATTTTTTTTTCCTTACAGCACCTCTAGATGAAAATATAAAATAAGGTAAAAAGAATTATTTTAAATTATTTTGCTGATTTGTAGATGTTAACTTGAAGAAATCAATTTCATTCCATGAAATTCATTCAGTCCAATATTTCAGTTAATGTTTTTGAAAAATTACCATGTAGACAGCAGAGTAACGGAAATTTATACCCCAATAAAATACTAAATAAAATTTAGTCTGGTGTTTGATAGGCAAAAATTTGTATCTATCATTTTCGATTTCGACCGAAATCACGTTTTTAATCATGAGAATGATTTTTTTTATCATTCGTTTGTAATATATTCAACGTTTAGAGTAGAATATGTAAAACTTTTACCACAATTTATGTGTTCTGTAAATTTAAAAAAATATTATATATGCTTGTAAATTTTCCAGAACTATAAAACTATTTACATAAAATGTCTGGCAATAATGATACGACATCTTCACGACACTTCGAAACATCGATCACCTTCAGCATATCGAATAATATATTGTGTTATACTAATAGAGAAATTTTTATAAGTAGAGTATCGCGAATATGTACGTGGTTAAGTAAAAAGATGTCAGATAAGTAATCGTCTTTTTTCTTCTCCTCCCTTCTTTGGTATCATAATATTTAGAATCCGAGTTAGCACCATTCTGACGAGGAAATATACCATTTGTATGAATCTCGATAAACGACGATTGCTACAAGATTTAACTCTCAGTTCCTATTCAAGTCACAACAATTATCATTCAATTATATCCGAAATAACTAGGCAAAGCTGAGGTAATTCTGTGTTAGTTGATCGTATGCATTTTGTGAAGAATTTATGTACCTATTTTGTTTGGTTTATAAATTTTTCACTTCATATAGTCTATCCTGGCCAGAACAATATTTAAACATTTTCAAAAGTAATATGAATTTGTAATATTGATACTTATCACTGTTGGTCTCATAGCAAATAAGAAAAGATATCTACATATATTTTAGTTCATATTGAAAGGATGAAAAGATTTTGTCGTTTTGACACTTGGTCATAGCGACGCATTTGGCAGTGATTTAGTAAATGAAATGAAAATTCCTGGGAATACAAGAATTATGACTATATCTCTAATCGAGCCTTGTTCACAGATATTTCGAGGTTATACGAGGCCATATGAGGAAGCTATATAAACGGAAGACGTTAATGCCAGACCTTCTCTTCGGAGTGTTGATCATAAATTGAACTCATTAGAAGTATTTTTAGTTTCTTTTGTTGTTTTCTGTAGGCTTTTCTTGTGAGTTTCTAGACTTGCTTTTGTATTTGTACATTTCCTTTATGTTTTTGTTACATGTTTCACGGAATATCTTATCGCTTTCCATTATCCATTATCATCACCAGCTTATCATTCACCATACACTTACTGAAAACATAAGAGGATTATCCTAAAACTTGCCAATAAAAGACCTCATTATAAAATATCAACTACCAAAGAGTTCAAAGGTTAACGACGAATAATGAAGATATTGAATAACATCTTTTATGATACACGAAATCTAAACTTCCCTTAATGAATAAGAAAATAATCTTCTTAGTTCTCGCCAGCTTTCGCCACACGAAATGCAATTATTTGCTGCCCAAGAACGCCTTTAACTGTTTAGATTATCTTGCACAATTATTTTTTTTAAACTCATCACCATGAATCATCAAACTCATTCTTCTTTTAGACACTCTTCAGAAAAATTCATTAATGTAAAATATATTTTAAGCATGTTTTTGGGTATTGTTCCATTATGAAACGAATTTCTCTCCTTTTCTCAGAGGAAGGAAATGGAAATTTATTTTAATTAAAAAAACTCCATCAATTAAAAATATTTAACGACACGCGATAGAGCATAAAGTATTTGAGAACAAAATTCTTAGAATGCTTCTCTACCGTTGATTACTTCAATTACTTACCTTCAAGAGTTTTTAAATTCCTGTTTTCATGACATTATCTATTATTTTTTTTAAACTTTCGGAAATAAAAACATTTCTTAATGTCACATTAATTGAAAAATTATTAATATATCTTGATTTGTTCATCTAATTATTTATTTTTAATGTGAGATTTTTAAGAACTTTCATGTTTAAAAATCTTTTCTAAACTCTTCTTGTTGGATACAAATAGAACATAATTATTTATGTGACTGTTCCTATTTATGATTCTAATATTTAATTACGTTAAAATTAGTATTTTTTATTGCAGTCATTAAAATTTCCCACATATCTTTTTTTGTGTTTATTTATTTATTTATTTTTTCATTTAAGTCATCTGAAATGATCGATAGCAATCGAAATAAGTTTAATAAATATGATTATTTCATAAATGAAAAGGTGAATATTTAAACTCACGTTAATTATTAATTTTATTATCAATTATTTATAGCGAAATTAGAATCTAATTTGTTAATCCAGTATCTCCTACTATTTTACTCTTTAATTTCTCAAATTATTTTTGAAATAAGCAGCTTTTAGGATATTGTAAAATATACTTTCCTTCAATATTCTATGCATTATTCAATAATGGGATTAAATATTTAATATTTAAATTAAAAATGTAGGTTATTATACAGTACCTGATTTAAAGGTGACATTTAATATAACGTTTATGTAGTATTTGTAAAAATAATTAGTTTAAAAAAAAGTAAATTTAAATTTTACAGAAAAAAATTATTTTTATTCAAAGATACTTCCTAGTATTTTATAAAAAAAATGCTGTTCGCGTATATGGTTTTCCATTTATAATTCGCTAATTACATTTTTATGGTTTAAAATGAAGAATTTTCCAACATAACTTAAAAATGCTACTTAATTATTATTTTAAATTTTCAATACGTTTCAATGTAAGCAATATATTTACAACTGGATGTATCTTTTTAATAATATTATTTTATAGTATTGACTATAAGTCATTCAAAATTATTTTAATATTATCCTAATTAAGTGGACAGGTCTCCATTTCATCATTTAGTTTTTAAAATTTTTTAATATTATTTAAAAATGTTTATGTTATTGGAACTTGAAATCAAATCGCTCTGAGAATTAAGTTGTATTTTTAGTTACGTCATTAATCATTATTTGAATTATTTTTAGAAATATTAACTCACAGTTTATGTTTCTTTTTACATTTCAAATTTGAATATTTTTACTACAGATTTTATTTATATGTTATAAATGTAAAACATTTATAAGTTATAAACGTAAAACACAAACTCTGCATGGATTTCAAGGCGTAATTAATACCAAATATAAAAAAAAATGTATTATAATTTATAATAAAAAAATATAAACGTTTATCAGTCATGATTTTTTTTAATCTAGCATGTAAAATAAAATATTTATATATAGTTACTTATATTGTACGCTTGCTTATATTATTTGCTTATAACGTACACTTCTTTTACCTACTAAAGATGATAAGCAGATTATAAAGAATAATGTGCACTGTTTTAAAAAGAAAATAATTCTAGCATTTTTACGGCATTAAAGAAGAGAAAAACTTGACAGTGATAAAAAAAATTCATTTCAATTTGCTATCTGCGAATATATTTAATATGCCGTTGTAAATAAGAATCTATAAAAGTTTTAAAATATTAAATGTCTAATAACTTTGGAATTTTAAATAAGGAATGAAGATATAATATCAATGCGATATTAAATTGAGTTATTGATATTTTTGGCATTTAAAAAAAACATACATGGAAACCGTATCTATTTGATCTTTTTTTTTCTATTTAAAATTATTTTGACCACTTTGTAATAATTTATATGTATTAATAAACAATTTCGAAACAGAATTGTGATTCATTAGTACATTTATTGATTAGAAACACTCTAACAAATTAAGATTACTTACAGTAAGAGTAAATATCACTAATTACGATTTTGATAAAACATTTATTAAAGTAATATTTTCTGATTTACATGCGTTTGTTTGTTGTTGTGTAACAATATTAATTTTGATATTTATATCAAAGCTAGCTTCAATATTAATATATATTTTTGTTTTCATGTCTTTAAATCTACTATTTATAAACTATGTCACCAACAAAATGCTAAAATATTTTTTATTCAACTTAACTGATTGTTTTTCTATAAATTCATGTATTATGTGAATAGATTTAAGAGTTTATTTCAAAAATCGTGATTAGGAAAAAAAAAAAATATTTCTGACGTTTAAAAAAATCACACACAATGTTAGAGAATATATATATTTTTCTAGCACTACTCTAGGTATTCAAAATCGGATCCCTAATGGTATTAAGTTTGTTACAAGTCTTCCTCAAACAAAATTTGGTGAGAAAATAAGAAACTGAATGAAAAGAAATCTCTTTTTTTTTAAAACTTACTTTTTAGGAATTATTTTAAGAAACCAAAATGAATTTATCAGCATAAATAATGTTTTAAGAATCCTAGTTTTGGCACAATTTAGGTAGACCAGAGCAAAACAAAGTAAATATGGTATAAATTGTAGAAAAATTATCATACTTTGGGGTACCATGTCTACTTATTAACTATTACAACAAAATAATTTATGCTTTTCAATACACTAATAAGTGTACATTTCAAAATTTTAAAAAAATCATTTGCTTTAGAAATTTCCTCTTAAATTCTTTTTTTCATCTTATAATTTTGGTATCTTTGAAATTTTCCCAATAGGGCCTTCAATTACAGATTAATAAAGCAAGTTATACGTTCTTTTAGTATTTAATACATTTCATAGCATGAGTTATTCATTATTCGATCTTTACGTATTTGTGTGGCTTATTTAGTTAATTCGCCTTCGATTACTGAATTAGATATGCATAAATCAAAAATTCACTATTTTTTTATTTTATGACTATCTTTATTCTTATAAATGCTCAGAAATATTTTTTATCTTCTTCTGGATTTAATAAATTATTTTTGATAAATGTATGAATCATCTTATTCGTACTGCAAAGCATTTAAAATTTTGAGTGTTTAGCAAATAACAAATATTTACACAAATTCCTCGCTTTCACAAATATTTATAAAATGCATACACCTATTACATCTTATAATATAACTACATTAATAAAATGATACTAAACGGTATTTCAATAATATACGGATTTTTGAGCTTAAAATCATATTTATTTATGAAATGTTTTAATATGTGCTATTTTAAAATATTATTTTGACTGATAAAATTTTTAGAGATTGTTTTCTGATGCAAATATAATAATTAAAAGGAAACAAGTATGTAAACAAGTATGCGACTTTTATATCAAAATATTTATATAGGCATATTTGCAGAAATAAATATTTTCGCACATATCATATATGTATAAATCATTAAACGGAAGGAAAATAAATATTTCATGAAGTAAAAAATTTCGCTAACATTAAAGCTTAACATTTCGCTAACATTAAAGCTTAACATAAAGCTTAACATTTCGCTAACATTAAAGCTTAACAATTCGCTAACATTAAAGCTTAACAAGCTTAACATTAAAGCTTAAACTATGTTTTTTGTGAGCCATTTCTAAAATGTGATGAAGCAGGAGACGTTATTGCTACAAAATATATTTGGAAAGGATTCTCATACATTACAATTTCACAATACAATTTCATACATATATCTCGTTTTTTCGTAACACAACGCATAATTTATCATTTTTCTTTTCCCTACATTTCCTTCTAAGAGAGATGAAAAGTACCTTCGCACTGCGTACGATGCAAGAAAGTTGCACGTGGTATCAAGTTTCAGAACAATGCGTTCTGAATTTGTAGTTCAATTTTGATTTAAATGTTGTTGTAAACATTTGATTATTTCCAATTCATAGCCTTTATAGAATAATATATTATTTCCAAAATCTATCTGACTGGCTTGTGTACGGTGCAAGAAATTTAAAAGAATTGATAATGAACAAACAGAAAGGTAGCATTAGCAAAGTTCACCAATACACAACAAAAAGTTATTAATTAAAGAACCAAAACAATAGCACTTAAAGTGCAACAAGAACAATTTTTTCGTGATCAGCATTTCATAGAAAGAAACCGTATTAGCGTCTTAACTCATGTAATATCTGTGACAATATATAGAATTTTCTAGTAGAATATCGGATGCTGGAATTATCACCATTTATTTGTTTGCATTTTCCAGAACTTTTATTTTGATACAGTGGAGGATTGATCTGGCATACAAGAAGTATCGATAAAAATTCTCAGTAAATATCTCTTTTTTTATTATGAGACTATCCGACTTAAGGGGCTCTAATGGAGATGAAAAAATGCTGTAAGACTAAGCAGATTCTCGCTTGAGCAGTGAGTATAGTAATGAAGTGGACTAATGTGATGTTGGGTATTAACTCCCCTTTCATGGGCATGGGCATATCTGTCCATACACATTAATGGTCACCATTATTTGTTCACATTAGTTTCCGACTGTACTATCACAATGGTCCGTCCTTCATGTTACTCCGGATTCCAAGGTATGGTGGGGTATCTCATTTTATAGTTTTTAGGTGACTAACATCGCTGGGAAATGATATCACATATTAGAAACAATATTCCGAAATTAATTAATTTATGAAGCCTCTCTATAATCCATAGCTTAATTTTTTACTATAAGAAGTGGTCGTACAACTTGTTCTTAAAAATATAATCATACTTTGGATAAACATTCCTAAATAATTATTTATATGCATAAAAGATTTAGGACACTGATCAATAAATACAGTTGTAGTACTTTATGAAATATTTGAAATTCTATGATCGAAGTTAATTACATTTAGTTCATTAACGATTACGATAATTTATGTTAAAATGCTACTTTTTTAATCACTAATTGTTCCATTCATCCTCATAATTATAGCAACATGGACACTGATAATTCTCTTGTGATAAAAATAGCACTATGAAAATTTATAAAATGCTAAGGGAATTATTAATAAAATTTGTACAAATTCAATTTCCATTCCGAATTGATGTGACATAGTATTTTTACTGTATGTAATAATAAATAGATTAGGTTATTTTCACCAGAAAGCCGTTATATCTTGTTTTAATTATGTTTGAAAATGTTGAATGGCGTTTTTAGGGGAATTTACTACTAAATCATATTACTAAAATCTCACTATTCTTTCCAAACCTTAATTTTGGCAAGGAAATTATAAGGATGAGGAGATTGTATTCTGTATATTCCGCGCATACACAATCTTAACCTGATATAATTTCCTACAGAAATGATTAAAGATGTTCGTAACTCAAAAGCAAACATATTAGATGAGTTCAGAGCCTTTATTGAAAGATAATGGTCCCATCTGTCAAGTGTCATAGTTTAGTGTTGTTAAAAATTCCTTGGTTAGCTTCATTCAACGAAAACATCGAAAAGAAGAAGAAGAAGAAACTCTTTGGATAGGTAGGAAAAATATACATTTTAAAGAATTATCAAGAACAATAAAATATTCATTCATGCTATTAGTTATTTATAGAATAAATACTCAATCTTGACTTCTGGCTTAAAATTTCATAATTTCCCTAGTTGTGGAAATTATGTTCAAAAGTGATCTTAAAATGTTTTAAATATTAAATACATTGCTCTATTCATCATTTCCCATGGAACTTGCTACCATTAATAAATATTTCCAATTTCTTAAATTTAGCATTAATAATCTATTTGCATCACATTCTAAAAAAGTGACAATGTTATTAATGAAAAAATTATGCATTGAACGTTTAAGTGAATACACACACATAAAAAGTAATAAAAATTTGCTGAATTTTTTTTTAAAAATTAACTTTATTTATTGAAAGTGATTGAGCACCATGGTGTTTATTCCGCATATTAAATATTTTTATTTAATAAAATTACGTATTTTATTTCTTATGTACTGAAGTCTTTCAGAAATATTTAAAATTTTCATTTTGGAAAAGTCTCGTGAGTTTTCATTTGTTGTCTAAATTTCAATCTTTTTCAATAAAATTTCTAAAAATTTTTGAAAACTCTTATATTTAATTAATATAAGAATAAATTTTTATAGGAAAATTTTATATAATTTTGTATTTAATATTCTTAATTTATTACCAATTGTCTTCATAAAACCGTTTGAATTTAGTTCCTACGCTCCTCTTGAAAAATTTCCCTTCATTCTTATAGTTCTATAAGTTTTGTTTTAATGCTATTCTGCTGATTAAAAGGCCATTTTTTCAAATTTTAAATTCTAAGGAATTGTTTTCAATTAGAAAGTTGTATACTTTAAGATATAAGGCATACATGTTTTATCAAAATTGAATAACAGTTTTTCAATATATACTGCAGCTCCTGAAATGCAGATGAAGCAGTCTATTGAAAAACAAATATTTGTTTTAATGCTTTATAAGGTAAAAAAATGAAACTTCAATGTTATTTATCGGTCGAAATCCATCATTTAAATTTTTTTCTAAGAGTAAAGCCTATTTCTTAGTTCAGTAACTTGATAACATATTTCATATCTGCAACATTTTCAAAAAATTATCCGATAAATGCTTATCCTAGAAGGTATTATACCTCTTTTTTTATTAAAAAAACATTTTTTCAAATTTTCGAAGCCCTTTCTCTGATCTGATATAATCCTCTTTGATATTTCCCTTTTTTTCAATACTTTTTCATGGAAAATTCTAAACATATAGGTATTTTGTCCTATTCTTCAAAAACGTCTTGTACAGTTACATTCAATAATATATTCAGTAATACATTATTTTATCACTCGGATTTTTAAGAAGATCTATGATATTATTATTAGTTTTACAATCGTATTATTATTTTTAATATTTAGTTTTGCATTATTTAAAAATATATGTGATTTTTAAATTACATATTGGAGATGTTTTTTGCAAGATGCTCAATGAAGTGAGATTTTAATACTTAAAATTTTAAGAAGTTCTAGCAAATTTAATATATAAAACTGAAACTAATCTTTAATTTATTCAAGCATTTTCATAATATTTAGTACATGTAAGAATATATCATTTAAATAAATTGTGTTTAAATTTTTATTCAAAAATTTCGAGTGCATACATTTATTATTATTTTTAGTAGTTGAAGTTTGTTTACTTCGAAAACCTAAGAAAAATTTATTATATTAATTTCAAAACCTTAGTGGATTTACTCCAAATAAAATGAATATTTCAAACAAGATGACCTAAAAACTAAGTTGATGAAAAATGAGCTCTTTGACCCAGTTCTGAGTTTACCTTGACGGATGGAATTTGCCTTGGGCAGGTATTGCTCTGTAGGATATATGCTTGTATTTAAATGAATCGCTTTTCGATCAAGGACATGCATTTTCTAGATTTTTTTCTTTATTCTTAAATGTTTTTACATAAAATAACTCATAATAATTCTTAGTCAACACTGTAACTTATTCACACAGAATCTATCTTCAAAATTTCCTAAGATTTAGGACTAAGATTATTGTTATTCTTTGAAACATTACAGATGTGTATAGGTACATTATTCTTTGTTTATATGAATAATACAAAAAAAGGTTAAAATGAATTTAATTATGATGTAATAAAATTATTAAATAATACCATTTTCAAAAGAATTAATTTGACTGTATGAAAATTAAACTACCAGTTATAGATAAGTGGCATTTCACGTATGAGTTTTTCGAATATGTAGTGCAATATCCGAAATGTTGTATTTCGGATATTTCTTTGCTCACATAATATTTGAAGATGAAGAGATTTTTAATCGTTTTTGCTAATTCATGACAGATTCAATATAAAACATAAAAATCTGAAAATGTAACTAACTAGAGTTTGGAATATGTGGTATATTATACGAAATGCGTTGCTCTATCTGATAATTTAGTTTTTTCACATGATATTTGAATATGATTAAATGTGCTATCAAATAACTACAAAATTGAAATAAAATATCAAAGTTAGTAGTAAAGATACAATTATTTATCAAAGTAAGCAAGAATAACCAAAGATACGCCTTTTAACTTCTTAAATAGGTTTTTAGATATATTCACTTTTTACTTACTCCTATACAAAATATAAAAAAGAATTTTAATTGTCAAAGAATTCAAACTTCAGATTTTGACGAATCTCGATGTTTTAGATCTCCCTACAAATATTTTTAGAGTTATTTCTGTTTGTATTTGTGAACACGACCATTCAATGATGCTTTCAACTAGACGGCTAAAAATTTGGTGTATTGAAATACGGCCATTTTTTAAGATTTCTATCAAATTGTGGAGAAAAGAAGTTGATGAATTACGATTTGATAATCATTGAAAAGCCAAACTGAATCAGAGTAAAAAAATCTTAAGTTACATTATATTTAAATCAGACGCTTTTGTAGTAGTAGCTATTACTACATATCTTACATATCACTATTCAATTTAATTTAAAATTAAAATTCATTTATTTTAGACATAAACTATATTGTTATTTCAAATAAGTACATTTTTTTTAAATTTTCTGTGATAATTTCTGCAAAAAAGGGATGCAATATTTTTACTATTCCATAGGAAAATGAGGTTATTTCTAAGTAATTGTTTCCAAAGGATGTTTGTGGAATTTATTTATAACACAGATTTATAACATGTTATATATTTACACAGATAAAACATTTTCATCGTATTATTAATTTACAAAATGTAACAAGTTTAAAGA
>JAPMOR010000980.1:7287-22910 GCA_026543865.1 Argiope aurantia
ATATATATATATATATACTCTCAGATTTTAGCTGATTTTATAATGAATTGAGATAAATGAGCCTTTCTTCATGAGTATGGAACTGATTAATGATGCTGACTTTGAGTTCTTTTAATATCTGATAACTCGATTTAGAAAAAGAAATCCCAAGAAAGTGATTATTGAATAATTCGGAATAATTAAAATCTCAATCTTGCTGACTTATTACAATCAGACCTTGGAAAAGGTAAACAATGAGCAAAACATAAGACAATTAAAATAACGCGGTTTATTGCCTGAGAATTTGAGGAAATCAAATCGAATTAAATCTAATCGATGAACCCGGCGAACTAGCTGGTCGCCAAAAGCGATGATGATGTCGTGTCCGCGTTACCACGGAAAGAGTGTGCCCTAGCTTCTGAGAGTTAAGACCCCTGTGCACCCGAGGGCAAAAGGCTGACTTCTAGCTCATATGAAGATGAAACTCACACATTCGCTTGCACAATCCCTTTTAACAGGGGGGCGCATTCATACACCTCACGGATAGAATATGGATGAAGAACAACCATGTCTGAACCGGGATTTGAACCCGCGACGCCCAGATGACGAGGAAGATGTGATACCCCTATGCAAGGACACCGGCCGCCAAAAGCGATTAGTGAATAATAAGAAAATAAAGTTGCAATACCACGAAAGTTAAAGGATAAGAGTATCTGTACAGTTACGTTTTTAATAGTAATATGATATTATAGGTCTTAAATATATTAGGAAGGTTCATATACACAGTGAACGAATATGTGTAAGGTTATTAAAATAAAACGGCTTCGATGAATATCTCAGGTTGATACATTAAAACATTTTTTTAAGGAAATGATGAATATTAAGTTATGCATAAGAAATTTAAGTAAAAACAAATATAATTAATATTCCCGGATTGTTGGTCACCAAAAGAGATCAATCATTTATAGAGATACATTTCTTTTGAGTTGTTGTCTTTAAAATTTCTGTATTTGAATTTTTGTTATGTGTGTATCATATATAATATTTTATATGTGTCGAATTACGAAATTCATGCCTTTCTTATTCATGCCTAATCTTATTCACAACAACGAGGAAAATATTTCAGAAACGGATTCTAGTTTTAAAAATAAGGCTGTTTCTTAAATGAATATTATGGCAAAAACAACATCTTGTTAATAATAAATATAAAGTTAACATAAACAAATAAATAAAAGGAAGAGTACGACAGCGCTTTTTATGTTTAGCTTAATTGGACAGGCAAGAGAAAATTTGATATACAATTTTGATGTCAGAACTACATACTAGATTTCATTCATATAGCGTGAGATGATTTTGAAATATAGTATTGCCAAATACGCCAAATTTTGGGATACATGCCAAATTTTGAACAAAATCCATTCGGACAAAGTTTGCTTGTCTGGCTATCGAATATAAATTAACACAACTAAAAATGAAAGAGAACAAGATAAATAAAATTGGGTTCTCAGATTTAACATCAAAAGTGTAGACAGTTATCAAATTTTGAGGTAAATCCAACAAGGATGTATTTTCAGAAACATGTAACCGTAATAACCCCAAAACTCAACGACTTAAATTTATCAAATTTATTACGGTATTTTGTGTCACATTTTTATTTCTATCAGTTGGGAAGAACGGCACAAATCCGAATTCGATATTCGGATACTTTTAACTAAATACCAGGGATTAATAGTCAAAAAATACCCTAAAGGACCAAACGATAGATGCGGATAAAGGTTAAATTTCCGCTAATTGCTAATATTCTACGTCAATCCAATCAAGGTGTTCTCTGGAATAATATCTTTATTAGAAAGTGTGCGAGAAAATTTTAGAGAGACCACTACCTCTAGTTTTCACTTTTTGTGTTTTGGAATTCACATGTGCATGGTTAGCAGATTTTTTTAGCTAATTTTAACATAATTTTCAACTTAAGAGGAAAATATGCATATCAAATTTCATTCGATTAGCTTGTATTCATTTTTGAATTATCATACTCATAGACAAATGTAACTGGAATTTTTTTTCGAATTCAAGGTGATTTAAATCATGAAAATACACGAAAACATCTGCATTGAATCGTTTGATGGTTGCAGCATTTCCCCCCTTTATATATTTTAAAAGTAAAATTCAATATTCTGCGCTATATCTCTATTCGAGTGTTAAACAATATTATAATATAGTGTCTCTTAAGTTGCCCGCACGTGTACCGCCGCTTGTGTTGGCCCCAGATCGATTTTTAAATGTTCCCCTGAAATCGACCGTAAGTTAGGTTAAGAAACAATTAGTAGCAGAATCAGGACGCTCAAGATGGGTCAGGCCTCCTTTAATCCACCGAAGCTTGTGACTCAATCCGGGATTTTCAACTAGCCTTCAATTACGTGTTTAATTATAAGATTACTGTTAGATCTCCATTTAGAACCAAGATTGAATTTTCTCAAAACCGGCAGCGAGCTTTCATCCAGGATTATTAATTAGGTTTAATGAACGGGAGATTGACACTGCAGGACATAAACAGGTTAATTTAGTATATGAACAGTAAATAGTGTTGAAGTAAAGTTTTGTTTTAAAATTTTAATTTGATTGAGGCGGGCATTTTATGAGCAAAATTTAATTTTCGTCATTGGAGATTAAAATTTCAAACACTTCCGTTGCTTTTTAGGTTTCCAATTTATTTTTGTTCAATTTATATTTTCTTTTATATTTGTAATATATAATTTTATATTTATATTTGAAATGTATATTTTGTGCATTTATATTACAATTTATATTTGCAAAATTTAATTTTCGACACTAAAGATTAAAATTTTAAACACTTCGATTGTTTTCCAGTGTTTTAATTTATTTTTGTTCAACTCATCTATTTCAACAACACGAAGAGACGTAAGATGCTGAAAAATCAAAGGTGGATATTCATAATAATATATATGACATAAAATATAGATAAATAGCAAAAGGATTAGGTAAAAATAAAGTTAAAATAACATTTAAAATAGCATTAATTCTGATAAATACAGAGTTTTATTTATTATATAGGGCTAGTAATAAAAAAAATGTAATTATGTAATTTAATAAATATAATAATATCAATAATTATAAACGGTTAAGTTGTATCAACTCCGAATTAATAAAATACACACCCCCACTTAAAGATATTATTTCTATATAGTTGTAAACAAATCAGAAATATGATTATTTCGGGACTAAAAAAAAAAAAACGTTTAAAAATTGTTAAAACACAGAAGACAGATTCCTCACTCTTCTTACACTTTTTAAAATTTCCCGATTAGAAACAAGTCAGAACCATTATTATAAAATAAAAGGTACAAAAATTTGTACAATTAAAGCATGGAAAAATTAAACGTAGATAAATAATAAAGGGCAAAAATCAGAGGAGAATTTCGAAGAAATAGTATTATTTCACAGGAAAAATAATTCGCAGGAATTTTAAGCAGCTAAGAATTAAGCAAGAGTTTGACGATTTTTCATAATGACCTCGGAAAATAAAATTGCACAAGAAAGATTTTTATACTTATAATTTTAATATCGTCTTTTTAGTGATACAAATTAATTTGCATAATATTTTAAAAATGTTCTTTTCGAATATTTTCGACAATTCTTCCCTTTGAAAATTAAATTCAAATAATTTTCGTTATTTCCACAAATATTTAATCCCGACATTTTCTTCTATTAATAAAAATTTAAAAAAAATGATTCTTTTATTATTTATTTTCATAAAAATTTGAGAGTCAATTAGTTTACAAGAAAAATAAGAAAATAAAGTTGCACCATCCAGAAAGGCGATATATAATTAGATAATAAATTAACTTGATAGGTACTTCTTAATAAGTCTAAGTCTACAATGTCATGGAACTTGACATCATTAGGTAGGTTCAAGTACGCAATTAAAAGATCAAGTGTAAGGCTATGAAAATAACAAGAATTTAAGGCTTATCACAATTTGATGTCTAAAATTATAGCATTGAGGGGGACCATGAACACACTATGTGGAAGAAACTTTATTGAAATTAAACGCAACCAATATTTAAGGCAAATTAACTACTCGCCAATGGTGGCCAGTAATCAATAAAAACAACTTCATTCAACTAGCTACGTTATCGGAGTTGAAATTCAAAGTTAGTTCTGAGAATCTATAATTTGGTTTTCAAATTCTCATTGAAATTTCACAACCTGTCTGATACCGAGTCAAGATCCTTTATTTTTTGAAATACTTTTAAAACAATTATTTTTATCGTCTAGTGAATGTTTATTTTAATTAAAAAATGTAAGTCTGTATTTAAAAACTTGAAAACTTGGATCTTTACAGCACATAATAGAGACAACGAAATAAGTTCGCATAGCTACAAAAATGGCCATGTTCAGAAAAAGAGAGGAGAGAATGGACTTTTTGTTATGTCCAGCAAAAATGAGATTTAAAAAAACAAACAAACTACATGCCATTTAAAACAATTCGGTTGAATGTATAAGTATGCAATTGGCCAAATGAAGCTAAAATCTTTGGAAAAAATACATACTTTGGAAAAATGATGATGACCACTTGCGCAGGTATAAAACACAAATATAAAAGAAATTTGATTAGGTGAAAGCGGATGATGCTGTTTACGAAATAATGCTAATCAGCTGCTGTAAAAGAAGTACAATGCCCTACTGAAATTTTAGAACTCTTCTCGGTCTGGAAGAAAAAAAACATTTGGATTTGAAAATAGGCATGGAGCGCTACATATCACTTGATGATTCGTATCAATCCCAATAGATGTTGACAATACATGCCGAGAAAGATCTTCCACATGACGAATTAGATATTTCAACATCCTCCACCCCCAGCATTCATTGTTATTCAATAAGCCTCTTCGTATAATCATGTTGAAATCGCCAAATGTGATTTTGATACATTGAAAGACAACTGTTTATATGGAACATTCGCATTCAATCGATTATACGTTGTTTAATTACCTTTGTGTTAGGCTAAAGCAGAAATTTCTACAACAGTGTGCTAATTGATACGTCTTTGTTAACTGTTAATGGTTTAAACTTGTACTGTTTAGTGACGAGTTGTCTGGTTTTGAATGCAGATTCAACCAATCTACATTTCTGATCGACATCTAGTAGTTGATGATGTAGTTCGTTTACGACAGCTGAAGCGAAATGATTCGATGCTTTCCATCAATGGTTTTAAGCAAAGTGCAGCCTCAGGTAGTGCTTAAGATGAGGCTCTTTTTTGATCAATTAAGCTTCACATTTCAATACAATTTTAAGTTTAATCAACATGTTAATGATTTATTATAGTTAAATTTTTTTTTTGGAATTTTTAATAAAAGTATGTTTATATAAATATTTATTTTTTACAACGCATGCCATGAAAAAGAAATGACTAAAATAACAAAATTTTTAAAAATAAACAATTATTAATGATTTTTTTTTACTTACAAATAAAGCATTTAATTTTGTAATCACTTTCATAGAAAGCCTTTAATTAACAAATAAGTACTTAATTACAAATAAATCATTTAATTAATAGATCATTAAGAAATAATGGATTTCAAATAAATATACGATAAAAATAATTATTTTAGAGAATCTGAAATGAGGAATGCAACATAAATAATTAGACGAATAATCTATATTCCATTATAAATAAGTTATTGATTTTATTTTATTTAACAATAGTTTAAAAATCGCTGCCGATACACATTGCAAACCTAATATTTTTTTCATTTGCAGATTTATTTTATATGTTTTTGCAGATTTATTTTATATCATATGTTTAATTGTTTATTTGTAAAAAAGATATGTGAAGGTTTTGATGTTTAAATGTTTGTAACAAATTTTATTTATTTTTAAAAAGCCTTTTCCATTTAAAAGTTGTCATATATTTATTTATAAATATAAAATAGATTTTTGAAACTTTTTGTGATCTTCGAATTTACATTTATGTCTTTTAGCTTAAGGTTCTCTGATCAGGAGACAGATCTGATAGAATAATTATTCATTTTTATGTCACTTAATTTGCTTTATTTACGCAAAGATGGAATTTCTTAATTATTCTTAAATCTTTTTCCGGATGCATTCGATATCTGAAATTTTACTCTTATGTATTCCGAAACCATGATTTGTGCATGTGTATGTTATTTGTTTATCCAGTTTTACACTATGGTTATGAAAAATTCAGTTCAGTGGAAAGTTCAACAGATTTTAATAGATAATGACATTTTATTCCACTGAAAACATTAAGTACAGGTTAAAACAAAACAAAAAAAAACAATAACAAAAAACAGCACTTGAATAGACAAACTTCACAAAAGCAGCCAAGTCATTGATAAGCAACCGCAATAGCATAAAACGCAATATTCACTGGAGATCAACACTCCAAAAAGAGGATTCACTCAACAATTCTCTTCTCTCGATTCGACTCATCTTTCAATTGTTTGAGCGCTCTCGCTTTTATAGCTCCCGTGGTGAATTATTGGAATGAATAGTGGAACGCGAATTCCAATAAAATTACGGTCAAGATTCTCGAATTTTCGGCATGCTTCATTTTTCTCTAAAATCGCCAAATCCTCAAATGTTTGCCAAAGTCATTAAATTATCATCCATTCAGCAGCCATTGAAATATATTTAAAACCCATTCGTAAAAATATTACATTCTCAGAAATTGATTATCAGTTAACTGAATGACTTAATCACATTTTGATTTTATATATGTGATACTGCCAAATAATGAGTAATCGTCATAGACTAATCGACGAGCTTTTTTTTTTTTTATAAATATGTAGTTCAATTTCGGTAAAGAAAACAAAACTTTTAAGAATAAACATAAGCTTTGTGCAGCAAAGAATGCCTTTTTTTAATGAACAAATTGTTGCCATAAACATTCATATAATAGGAGTAAAAACGAAAAGTAAGTTAAGAACAACATATTAATGAAATTAAAATAAGATCAAAGAAATAAAAATAATATGAATAAGTAATGTCAAGAATAGGGATAAATATATTTTTTAAAAATAAGAAATAAAATTATTAATATCAAGAAATTATACAAAACTTGTTCAAATATTCAAACAGTGAATTAAAAAAAAGAATTTGTTTAAAGATACCATAATAATGAATCAAAGATTATAATAATGAATCATAAACTGGAGAATCAAAGGTGAAACTAATCAAAATAATAGATTTCTGTATTTTTGCATTTGAAAAACTGTTCTTATGAAATTTTTAAAAATTTCCAATTGTTGGAGATTTGTAAAAGGAAAATGCGTTTTATCTTTTTGAAAATTTATTTGTTTGTATTCTGTTCTTTGTGATTAAAAACCGTGTAGAGAACGGGATACTATTAGAGGACTTGTTATAAAACACATACAGAATTAAACGCAATTTATTGAAATAACGGATTTTAGTGTCGGAGCTTAAATTGTTATTGAAAGAAAGAAAGGAACGTTACTGAATTAGATTCCACACGTACAAGGACGTACAGTGACAAGATTCGTTATAATATTTGCAGAGTTTCTATAGCGTAACTATTTGGATACATGGGCAAAACTATTCTACCAGAAAATAACTTTAAGTGCATTGAAAGCTTAAGTTCTTCAAAAGCCTACTATTAATATTTCTTCTAACTATAGGGTTAGGTGATACTATTTTAACCTGATACTTTGTATCAGGTACGTAAAAGTATCAAATGTGCAAAGAATGAAAATTGAGAAAGTATCAAATATTCTTTATAAATTTTCGAATTTGATTGATAACAGTCGACTTCGTTCGTTTCCGGTCAGATGACACCATATCAGTCTGGTACAAACTATTAGACCGATATAATTATTTTTCAACCTAAATTCGCAGTTTTACCTCAGTAACAGTTTTATCACGATAATACCGTAATTTATGTATGAGTTATATTTTCCTTCCTACTATATATGTATTCTATTTTTTTATTATTACTTGGAATATATTTCTAACACATTTTTTAATCTTTTCCTTACAATGTTCATTAAGTATACAAAATTGATGCCATGTTCTATAAGTAAATATATTTTGCTTTAACCAATTTATAACATCAACTATAAATATAGACAAAACGCTTAACTTTCATTTGCAGCATTAGAATTTAATTAATTTTTTCATTTTTTTTCATATTAAGAAACTTTTTCATTATTAAAAAAAATTCTGTTTATAAATAGTATTTGGTGTTTTCAGCATGCATTACTTTGTAATTTCGTTAATACGCTCTTAACATTCCGCTTATTCTAAGAGAGTATCTGTTTTTCTTTAAATAGACACAAATCTATTTTTTTCAAATAGATTTTAAAATTTCCTGCATTATTTTCCTGCATTCTGTAAGTTAGTTTTTCACAGATTTTAATTTTAAAATGTTGAGAGTTTATATGTAATTTTAAAACAATAAACATTTGCGTGTAGTATATTTTTATAAAAATATTGAACAAAAATATTTTTATGCTCTATAAAGATAGATAAATCAGCAACTATTACCCTATATGTTACGTGCTACTTTATGTATATTACTTTTGCCACACTACTGCTTCCTCATAATGAAATTTGCAATAAAAATATACCAAAGGTGTCAGATCTCTGTCATAAAATGCACCTCATATTGTTTAAATCTAACTCCAGAGCTACTGAAGCAAAATGAAAGCATCCCCCAAAAATGTTTTAAAGTATAAAAATTACTTCCAGCTTGTGCCACCTGATGAAAAAGGACGCAGGGACACCCCCAGAAACCGAAATCCTGCAAAACCCAATGCCCCGAGGAGCTCTCAGATGGAAAATCTCGTTCCGCCATTATTGCTTAGGTCAGATCAGTTGGCAGAAGAAAGCTGCTGCCAGATTGCTTGAGTGGAAACTTTTTCCCCTTATTCGGCGTCCCGCAAAATGGCTTCTAAAACTCGATTCATCCGCTTGCAAACAGTTCATTAGAGCAGGCGGCGGCAACTACGAAACGTTTGAGTGCGACCCATTACTTTAATCACTTATTTTAGGCAACCGGTCCACTGAGATTGATGTATAAATGTGAGTTTCGACAGTGGAAAGCCTTTCCCTCGTTAATATTTCGCAATGAAATTAAGCTGATTAATTGGGACGCTAAGCTCTGCTCGGGGAATGGAATTTACTCGGGTGGGATCGAAAGTGGTGTAAGTTCGAATTTTTGGCTGGAATTTCAATTTAAATTGCCTTTTACTGCAATTAACCGATGGGGCGCAAAAAGCCAGCCTCCGGGGCTGATGGAAGGTAGCGCAAACATAACACCGTTGTCTGTTTGAAGACGAAGCACATCAAAGAGAATGCAGAACATTGTTTGCTTTTGATTGAGCCTGACTTACAGGCTTAGGAGGCCATTAACAAGGCAGGATCCAATGCTCTTTTTACCGCTAAGTCCACAATCGCTACTAAGCTCTGCAAATGAGATACGATTTTTAAGTATCTGTCTAGGCAATGGACTGTGCAGCAGAAAATCAAAGCAACATTTTTAATTGGATAATTTACTGGAGATGAAATCGATTGATGGAAGTAGTAAGAAAATACTTGTTTGTTATTAATGGAAGTACTGTAGGTTTGAGGAATGTTTTTCTGCTTTGAAGCTTTTACTGTTCCTTTATAGTATTATAAACAAAAGCCCACTCAAACATATTGAAAATTTGAAGAACTTTTACTTAATATTATTTTAGAATTGGACATTTTGAATGATTATTGTTATTTATAAAGTGCAGAAATTCAAAGAATGCTTTGAAAATATAAAAATATTTGGGTATAAAATTAATACTCTGCATTTTCAAAGGTTTTATACCGTTGAAGCTCTTTTAAGTTAATGGACACAAACCGATATTTATTAATAGGAAATGCTTACAAGATTATTTAATTTTTCGCATAAAATAGGATTATTTACATTCTTTCATGAAAAGAAAAACCAAGAGTCATATATGGCAACGTTAGGCTGTTTGATTCAAAATCATCATAAAAATGTGTAATTGAGATGTGTAATTCCAGGAATTCTCCCTTTCTTTGTAAGAGAATTGCACTTATTTCAAAATTTGATAATCTTTTAATGGTATGATTCGTTTTAAACTGGTTTACTTAGTGCAGATTGCAGGAAGATTATTAATTACTCTGTAATTAATAATTCATCTTTTTTGTGCAATTATTAATTATAAAATATGTTTTTTGCTTTTGTTAATGGAGGCTGTGGAAAAGTGAAACCCTTATTTTCTATTATATCGATGTTTCTTTTGTGCTGCTGCCAAAAATTGCATTAATCAAGAAATAGGATTTGGCAGCATGAACAGTAAATGATAGTTTCTACTGTTCGGCAAACGAGGTATGATCGAAACAGAGTTGATGCATGTTTTCTGTCTGAGTAGGAAAAAATGCTGCAAATGGTTAAGTGGGAGATTTGAAACTTTGATGTACTACTTAAAGAGTCATTGGCAATGACTTTTTTTCCACATAGTATTGGTTTCCACATACAATTTAAGCTTGGTTACTTCATGTTTAACTTATATCAAAAGAATGAAGGAAAACAAATTGGACATGTAAATTGAAAAAAGTCTTAAAAAGCGCCCAAAAAGGAAGAGAATTAACTTCTTTCAATATGCTCAACTTGCTTGCTTGCGTTTGCGGTGAGATTTTTTTACATTTTATTATAACACTTACAGTTTTCAAAACCAAAGGTACCAGTATGGATAGGTGGTGGTAAATTTTGTTATTCTGAAGGAAAAAATGAGTAATTAGAACAAAGAACTAAATGGAAATTAATAAAGCGAAACTCGTACGAATAATGATACGAGAAACAAAACAAAAATAAGTGGGCGGGAGTGATCTTCTCGAAATGTTCTCGCAAAATCTCTAATAGAAATGTTATCCATCCTTCTTTTTGCGCATGAAATTGTGGATATGGCTAAGATAATGAACACTACGAGCGATCAGATTTAAAGAATCTCATACATGAGACCTATGTGCTTCGTGAAATATAGCAAAGAAAAACAAAATGTATTTTAACCGTATGTCTTTGATGAACAATAGTTAAAGAAGAGAAAATTAGTGAGCTATTTTTGTTTTTTGACAGTTAATTGCGAGTATGTGGTTAATACACAAGAGTAAAAGAACTAAATATTGTCACGTAGATACTTTAGTATAGAACTCAATGACACACACAAGAGGTAGAGGTTAACCATTTTATTAACTGAACTCAGAACACAGTAATTGACAATTCTTCTTCTTTTAAACGAGCAGAGAAAGTTCCAGAATTCTCTTCTGGAGACAGTAAGAAAAGTCCAGAACACTTGTCTGGTAAACTAAAGAAATGTCCAGTATCTTCTGGAACATGAAATAAAGGAAAACATAAAATCAAGGAATTAAGTATTCACATATACCATTAATCTCAGTGTCTCCAGCGGGATTCGAACCCAGGTCTCTTGATCACGAGACTAGTGCCATGACCATTCGGCCATGGAGATTCGACTACCTTTCTTCAATGCGGCAATATTTATTTTTGGACGTCTTTTTTTTTCTAACCTATTAAATCCAAAAACTAATACTAATTCTAATTAAACTCGTACTAATTATAATAAATTGCAGAATAATTGGTTGTATTTTTTCTCATTGAAAGTGATGGAAGGCGACTTTAAATTCAATTTCTCAACTAAATGCGTTACTGCTGATCTTATCCTTAAGAGTTTTGCAATCAGTACTAATTCCAGGAGTGTAGGTTTGTAATGTAGTGTAGATTTGCCATTTGCATCATAGTAGAGGGTGTCTTTCAGAAGATACTTTCAAATATATTTTTATTTATTTTTATTTTTTACAGCTTAAAACGATGGTATTTTCTTAGTTTCATAAAATCATTCGGGGTTAGAAACAAAATATATAAGTTATATTGCTGTGAAGTCAATTTATATGTTCTATGTAATACATTTTTGAATGACAATGGAAATACATCACATGCATATATTAATAATTAATTATATTTTTTAATATAATATTAACTCGTTTTGGAGCCTTTGGTCGGATAAATTGTATATAAGCATCAAAAGTTGGGTGACAGTATAATTATATATTTTGATTGTTTTGAAAATATTGGATATTTTTGTAAAAGGGTATCGTTAAAAATGATCAATGAAATAATTTCAATAAAAGAAACCCGAATAAGTAATAAATCGTTACTATAACTTCTAAATTATGTATTTATGTACGGTATTTCAATACAAAATAAAAAACAAACCAAAAATATAAAGCTTCAAATATGCCAATTTTGTTCCATTTAGCTTACAGACGAATTTCAAATTTTTTCGGTTATTGTAAAGTAACGAAGCACAGAATACAAACTGTCTGTTACGCACAGTATTGACTGATATATATCGAACGAAACTAGACTATAAGGCATATCAAATATATTTTTGGTACTGAGTGGTATATGTAAAATTCCAAAATACCCAAATGGGGATTGACAGCCACTAGCTTAAGTTTTGTGATCTGTTATGTTGTTTTTTTAAAATTTATTTCCATATATATATGTATATTTCCTCAATTTAAAGTAACAAATAGAAAATGAAATTTACAACACGAAAACTGTTTTGTATGTTATTTTATTTAATGGTTTCAAATTGCATAACGTTTTTGTCCACAAATAATTCTGCAGAATCCATTTCACATTCTTCTAAAATGAAAGAAACAACATAATCCCTTCAAACGACGTACAATATAATTCAGTCTATTTCGGAGTCTCTATTTTTCAAAATAAGTCAACGCATTTCGGGGAATAAAATCCTTTAAATGGTCCAAGAAATAAATGGAATCGATTTTATTTTGCCAGAGATGAACCATCCTTACTTAAAGCACTTAGAAAACAATTAAGCACTGTTATTTCTTATCGCGATCCGAAAGCTATATCCCAGTCCATTTCTTGTTAGGATTATTTCCTCCAGAAAAATAAATACAAGTTACCAGAAAACCTTTTAATACATCCCTTTTTCTGCCTGTACGTAGCAGCGTTTAGCTCTGTAAACAAAGGAACAGAAAGGACAAGAATCAATTTAAGGGCTCAACGTAAAGTGAAATTGAAAGAAAGAAAGAGCATCCATTGGGGGGTTTTGATGGGTAAAAAGGGAGTCTTACGCTTAAACCGAAAGACGGGCTTCCTGTTTTACTTTTAGGGGCTGTCGGGGTCCCTTCATAATCCGTTGAGTGTGCTTCCGCCTGCCGGCGGCTTATCTTAATGCGCGTCGAAATATATATCTTTTTCCACGAACGAATAACTCCACATTTCGGACATGGAAATGGAGGCTAAATTCTCATCGATCTGGTTTAAAAGCAGCTTACCCTGGTCGCGGTAATCTGTTAATTAAGCAAGCCCACTGCCTCGGCCTGCATCTGTGAGTCAAACCAAATGCGCCGCCTAAACTGCCTTTACTTACGCCAGGGCGCCCTGCTTAAATTAGTGTCGCTTTCTTTGCGCTACAACCTGATGCATCGCCTCCAATCCCCATCTGTGTTTTGGGGCTGGATGGCAATATCATATTTTTCAAGTTGAATAAATTTTTGTTTTGTTTCATGTGGCATGCATGTCGATGCATTATCTTAATCATGTGATTATAAGCGCCTAATAATGATGTGTAATGTTTTAACAATATAATCCTGCGTTATTTCTGTTGTCAGCATCCCTCTTTCTGATTAATACAATCCTGCTACGACGAAGGAGAAATTATTGTGTAGAAGCGTTTATTGCCTTCTGACGTATCATATTTAGTTCGTGTTTGATCACACTATTCGTTTGAAATTTAAATTAAAAGAAAAAATAAACGCATGTTGGATAAACACACACACAAGTCCTAATCGTAACCTATACTACTGAGCTGAAATGATGGTGAGGCATTATTTTAAGTGTTACTTTTATTTCCTGTTTCTTTTTTTACTTTCTTGTGTACAAAGTAAAAGAAAATGCTGCAGTAGGCAAAAAATTCAGATTCGATATTTTGAGGAATCTCCCCAACACCGAAAGACATATATTTGGCATTATGTCTGTGACAAAAATAATAATACCACTTTAAATTACACTAATGAAATTTGGCATATTGTCTTTGATACGTATATCGATTTCCATCAAATTTTAAGCGAAATCCACTCATAGGAAGTCTGACAGTAGAAATGAATTTAGGTCCTACAAAACTTAAAATCTTGATAGATAAAATTTGGACGATTTAACGGCTAAACTGAGATACCTATCAAATTTGGAACAAAAACCGTCTACTTTTTGTCGATTTGTATTATTACAAATAAACTAAACTCGATAACTCAAAAGTACAATGACTTTACAAATCAGTGAAACAATGTTTTTTTTTTATTTTTTACACTTTAATTTGGAATGATATTTGCTATATAGAAACATTTTTACTGGATACGGAAGTGTTGTATATGGAACCTTTAGCTTGTTCTTGTCTCATATATATTTAATTTATGTTTTTATAAATTTCTACTTAGCCCTTTTACTAATTAGTATTTTGCAACTTGGCTCTTGCAATAATAATATAACTTATTATTACAAGAGCCATGTTTGACTAGCTAAGTCAAACGTAAAATTGCAACAATATTACTAAGTCAGAAAATCAACTTAAGAAATATATATCTAAAATCTTGTCTGTATCTAGGACTAATACAAGCACAAGTTATAGATGCTCAATGATGTTGAAAAATACTTAATCAATGCTGAAAGAAATCAGAGTTAGCCCTACAGTGCATCGTATAGCCATTTGGCTCCTCGCTTTTATTTCCATTTATACGAACCACATGACTGTTCCCAAGAGCAACAATGAGCATTTTGAAGTTTTTTCAATGCATTTTGAAAAAACATTCGTAGAAAAGATCAATATATAGCAACAGTGTTACTTTAATTTGATTTAAATGGAAACTTGGAAAAATACGAAGATGCTGTTGTATAAATAGATCTACCATTATCAATTTACTACTATCAAACTTTTTTGCATAATAAAATATATATTGGTAAGAAGGGACTTAAATTTTTATTTCAAAATTGTTATAATGCGATTTTTTTTCCTGTGATATTATTTAAATCATAATGTAGCCATTTGATGCATTTTAATTTTTAAAAAGAATCAGAAAAAAAAATTAAATTAAAAAAAATAATTTTCTTAAATTATATGCAATTGCAATATATTATTGCTCAAAACACAAATATTTTTTGTAAAAAAAAAAGAAAAAAAAAAGGCATGCATTCTAGGGTTAATAGTATTTATCTAAAAGGTTCATCTTCTTGCTTTTCCTATTGCAACTGAATTTTTCTCCACCCTTTTGCAAGTGAACTGAATATTTTACCTTTTTTATTCGTTTTAGTGTGCCAAAACTTTTGATTTTCGTTGCTATACGGGGTGTCAAGGTAAAAAGCATCTTTTTATTTAATACAAAGATTTTTCTTATTTTGCCCATGGTTCTCCACGATTCTACTCCCTTCAGAATAATTTTTTTAATTCTCATAGGAGTATGAAGATTCAATATAAACACGAACTACCAGTAAAAGCGAACTGTATAATGGAAAGTTGACTCTGACCATAATACCAGTAATTCTTAAA
>JAPMOR010000980.1:27225-48219 GCA_026543865.1 Argiope aurantia
AGTATAGATAGACAGACAGTTAATCGTTTGACAAATTTGTTTCAAACTTTGAAAAGAGCCTGGATTTCGGATGGAAATTTTATTCGTCTAGTTTCTTTAATTTTGTAGTTATTTGTGTTATTTTTGTAATTATTTTGTGTTTACTTTTTCTCGAAGAACCGGACTTTCTGTGTATGAATTTGAGTCAAACTTTAATAGAAAATCTAGTCTAAAGTTCATATACTTAATTTCATTCGTCTACTCAAAGCGTCTTTGAGTTCTCGCGCTCTTAGTCAGATGCATAGACAGTCATTAGGCTAAAAATTTGTCTAAAGTTTTCGTATTTCGAACACGGGAAGATCTGAAATGTGAAAATTCGTCAAAACGAGCTCAAATTGTTTGAAGATTTACAACACTTTCTGTATATTTCGTTTATTAGAAAGCCAAAATATGTTGCTATAGCACATCTACAAATGAAAAAAATTAATACTCTTTCTCTTCCTCTTATGATTTCGTGTCTATTATTCGCTATGAAAAACTCAAATGTTTGTCTAAATTTGGGAATTACATTATTGCATTATTCAATTACTTTTACACTGAATTCTGTAATCATTTTGAAAAATGACTCCAATAACAACATCGACATTTACGGAGTCGAAGTTAGGTTATTCCTTATACCCGCTTCCTTCGTTCGCATCGAAAATTTCCTATTTAGGGATAAGAACTAATGGGTTAAATAATGAACGCAAAAAAAAGCATCAAGTCTTAAATTTCACAGAAGGAGATACCGATTCTTGCAAGTAAAATAAATTTAATTAAAATAAGTTTAACTTGTTTCGGAAGTGTATCATAATTATATCAACGAACTTTTAGACACGCATGGCAATGAATTGACACTCGATGAAATTAAAGAGATGCGTGAATATGAAAGGCGAACTACACCTCAGATCCGTCAGAAAAGCAAATAGTAATTGCCCGCTTGGTGGAATGTCTCCGCGAAATTGAAAAGGCTTGAAAAATTTCAGACAAGAGAACAGGGAGCATCTTTTATCTAAAAGGTGAAGAATAAAATTATTATGTTAAAATTATAATGAATAGTTGAGAATTATAATGAACTTTACAAGAGCAAATTTTTTTATGTTGTTCTGTTGAAGTATTCGTTTTTATAAACCATAATTCTGTTTTATAAACCATCGATATCGCAATAATTTAGTTTTCTGCACCAGCTTTTATTATAATAGATATTATTATCACGTGAGGGCATCATATTGTTTTGGTTTGCGGTTTTTGAAGCCAGAAAATGCAGGGGCAGAAAATTGGCGATTTATCGCTTTTGAGGCATTAATTTTTCACTTTTAAGGCAATTAGTAAACGATAAAGAAAATTGTCTTCGGAAACTTATCGTCGACAAAAAGTTACAAATCATCGCGAATGTCCGCCATATACACGATTCTCCTGTTTGGCCAATAAAGAGCATGGATCTTAAGAAGTTATTTCCCGAAGAAGCACAAAGAAGAAATTTGGGGTATATAATTTTTTTTTTAATTCTAAAAAAAATTTCTAAAAAAAAACATTCTGGCCTCGAGAAAAAGTTCTAAGGTTCGACGGATTTTGAGATGAAAAAAAAAAAATCCCTTGTTTTTCTAAATGTAGGTGCATGAGTAATCTAATAGTCACGTGATTGTTTCAAATCGGTTTAAAATGGTTAATGACTTAAATTAATTAAGACAAACAACGATTTAAAAATAATAATGTTCTCACATGATAACTTGAAAGTTGCAATAGCATATTTAAGTTTTTTTTTAATATTCTTATTTATGAAAAAAGCATTCCTTATTACATATTCTTCCAAACAATTGTTTTTAAGCCGTTGTCTATGAATGATTAAAAATCAAATATATTTGTATCCAAAATTAGATCCGACTTAGGTGTTTTTTTATCATTTACCCCGTTATTACCCCGTTACCGGTTATTATTCTAATAAACCTTAAAAGCTTTCTTGAGAACCATCTTGACATCTGTGAATTTGAAGTGTACAAATATTTATATTAGAGCAGTATCATTTTTAATAATAATTTATAAGCTAGTGAAAAACTGGCACGTTTTAATTTTATTTTGAACTCTTTAGATAACTAATCCTGTTAAGTGTGTTAAGATTGGTTCCAACAGAAATTGGCTAGTGTATATCTATGTATGTTTTCCATGCAGACGGTAATTAGTACTTAGACAACTCAATCTAGTCATGTAGTTGTCGAAGAGACCATTGCCATTAGATCTTATTGATCAAGGCCAATGGAATACGAATTCAGCCGAATGGATTTCACTTTGTTAATGGGTTAGAAGTAACTACTAATTTGGGGTTTGTAATTGTCGTAGTAATTCAATGCAACTATTCATCTCTGAATTCAATAAATGGCCTAGATTTATTGCTCTGATGCATGATTACTTCTTTATCAGCGGAAAAAAGACTGCTAATTGATTTTGTTAGATTAGTACATCATTTTGAAAATTTGTGCCATGGACAATTAGGAACAGATTTTGCAATTTTAAGTCGATTGTTTCAATGAGAAAGACCATGTCTTCCTTTGTGTTTTAGAATGTTTTCCTTCCCTGCTCTAAAATGTGAAGTATTTGGAATTTCCATTTCTATATAGTTACGAATCTGCGATGTTGCTTTCCAGCCTAGTTAATTCTATCGTAGGAAAGACAGTTTTACAGTCATCTTTATTGAATGCTGATCGGATAGTGGATTAATGATCCTCGGGCTTGGCGACCAATTGTGGACTTTGCAACGAATTTGGTGACTTTGGCGAAAAAATGGGTGATACTAGAATCTTCATGAATTCTGATCATATGACCAGTAGGAGGCGAGCTTCACTTGATCGTTCGAGAGCCTTCTGTACTCGGTTCCGGAAATTATAAAAGCCAGCAGTCCAAGCCGAAGACAGTCGTATAGTAAGTAAAGACGAATTAGATGGATCAGCTCAGTTAAAGCGTAGGCGTTGAGTGGGGCTTTAGCAATTAGTGGATTGAAAATTGGTACCATGCTCCGAGTTTTGGAGACAAGTATTGAAGCATCACGAGTCATTTAGGGTGTAGTCAGGAGTATAGTAGTGAGTCGGCAGTTTGATATAGTTAAAACGAGGAGACAGTAGAGTATAGCAGGCGTTTGGAGAGATCTTAGTGAATACCTACGTAGATTCCCTACTCTTTCCGAGTTCTGCCTGACAGCTTTGTGTGCTGTGTGTATTCTTGTGTACGTCTCGATTGTGTTTTGTGGTCTGTGTATTCATGGTAATAAACGTCGTCTTTTGTTTTGAGAGGCCTGCTGAATGTTAATCATTCACCCAATAACGAAATATTTCCGTGACAATATGCTTCAAACAGACGAATACAATGGGATTTAGTTGAACCTTTATTATATTCATGAAACTAAAAATATCCACTCCATAATCACCATGCTGAATTCTAGTCCGAATGCTAAATACTCTGAAATATTTTGAAGCTATTCTATTGTATGATGGTAGGAAATATTATACTGACTATCATGTAATTACAGCCGACATATTAGATGGAATGTTTAAAGGATTTCGATATAGAATATTAATTTCGACAGTACCCAACTCAATTCTTGCTGTGTGGAACTCTTCGAATTCCAGTTCTTTGAAAGGTTCAAGTGATGCAGTCCATCATTTTAAGAGTCTCAAGAACAATTTATTAGAGAATGCCGTGAAGTATTTCCACTTTCTTTAGAATTAAATTTTTTTCAGAGGAGTTTGTATGTAGACAGAACAACTCGCAATTTAAAGAATAATAATTTGATAACCACCTGTATGTATTTTTTATATAATGCCACCAACATACAGCGAGTAGTTCAACAATACAGTGGATTGAGCAAACAATTCCAGCGAAGGCATGTTAAAATGTTTCTAACTCATCTATCAACATGTGGGCAGGTATTTTTAAGTTGGAAAACGTTGGAATAAGTTGTCATCATATTCACCACCACACACTAGACATTTCAACTTCAGTGCTTCGTTCAAATTGATCAGATATTACTTGTATCGTTCCCTATCGATGCTTTCATGAAATAATGCTTCCAAATCCATATCTTGGATTTTTTTAATGTTTTTTAATTTTTTAATGTTTATTCTTTGTCATAAGTCATCATTTTTACCCATTCATAACTAAACCATAATAACTCTTTAACCAACATAACGAAATCCTTCATAAATCAACGAAATCTTTGCCATTTTCAATTCGACAAAAACCACTCTTTACAAATTGTATTTGGTGGGGCATATTCACATATATGCCCAAAAGAAAATGGTACATTTCTGGTGCAATTTTCAACACAATGCAATAATGTAAAGCAACTTCCTTTAATACTGTTGTTAGCACGTGACATGACAAGTTTTCTTAGCTAAAAATATTTTTTAAAAATATATACAGAGGCCACACACAAATTTTTATCAAACCTTTCAAATAAATTCATATATGTATTAAAAATGGACGGCGGCATATTTATAAATCCTATATAAAAGTTGTCCCCTATGGCGAGATGATAAATCCCCTTATTTGAATTATAATTTTGTCTGCAATAAGTAAGTGAGTTTCGGAGAAATAGAAATCTCTCCCCCTCATTTCCCCCCCCATTTGAATTGAAAAGTTCCAACATGAACATATTTTCATATTTCATGTTGGAACTATTTGGCGGCATATTTATAAATCCTAAATAAAAGTTGTCCCCCTATAGCGAGCTGATAAATCCTCTTATTTGAATTATAACTTTGCTTTAATAAGTAAGTGAGTTTCGGAGAAATAGAAATCTCCCTCCCCCCTCATTTCCACCCCATTTGAATTGAAAAGTTCCAACATGAACTCGATATGGATTTTCGCTCTTTCTACGACATAGCCTTCGACACTTAAAAATGTTGCTTAAGAATTTAAACAATGGGTTAGGAACACAGAAACAAGTAGCAGTAGAACACAGAAGCTGCAATAGAATATGCAGTCATAAAAAACTAAAAGTAGATCGCCCCAGATGTCTCTTTTTCAGTGAATTGTGCAAAAGAAAAGGATTAAAGTGTGTAACACTGGTTAAATCGAATACAGATTCTCAATAATACAATAAAATTACAGGAACAACAAAATTTAAAGTTGTATGCAAGGCGAGAGAAAGCAGTGAAATGCAATATGGAAACTTCAAATTATTGTACATGCGAAGTGGCATAGTGTGTGAAAGTAGACAAGAGAACATTTATGAAACGTAATAAAATGTTGTCCCTTTTTTATAGCTTGTCTGCCATTATTTTCTCTCACTCTTTTTTTACTTCTTATTTTTTAAAGAAAAAGTATAGTAATCGTTTAAAAATTCGAATTCGTGAAATTAACAAATGTTTCATGTTTCAGATATTTCTGGGTTCGAAAACTACATTTTAGAATTATGTCTGTCCGTCTGTGTGAGAATGTGATAACCCAAAAACGCTCTGAGGTAAGTGGATATAATTTGATGAGAGGGCATAGCATTAAATTTTTTTGATTTCTATCAAATTTTGAAAGAAATCTATTCCGAGGAAACGATCTTTCTACAATCTGTCTGTCCGGTTGTCCGAGCACAAGTGAGGACAACTATTAAACATAAAAAGTCAGATTAATAAAATTTGGAACACAGTTTTAACACCTAAATTGTCGATCGATAACGAATTTGGAGGGGGGTTGGCCTTCGGTTTGTATATTTGCATGCAAGTCAACCTGATCATTAAAAAAATTAACAATTTGACAGCTTTAATATTTAAAGTGAAAATTGTAATCAAATTTTGAAATATCTGTCAGATTGTTGGTCGTCTGTCGATACATACTTTCGCATGCATATAAATCCTCTAACAGTAAACCCCAATTAATTAAATAAATGAAATTTGGTATGTGATCTCGTGAAAACGTTTCTAGTTCTCTATCAAATTTTTGTTTCAATCGATATCTAGAAAGCGTCTGAAAGATTTATTCAGTTTTCTGGTAATTGTATATTAACTGCACATTAGCGATTAATCTCCGAAAAACTATAAATGATCGCACAACAGATAAGTTTAAAACACTAGATTAAGACTAAAGATCAATCTCTCATAATTATTGTTTGCCAATTTTTATAAGAATAATACAATAATACTGCTTTTACTGTTCTAGGAAGCATATGTTATCTCACGAACGGGATACTAAAAATAAAAATCTGAGTACTTGTAGCATTCGCGGTCTTGCCAAAAGTCAAAATTTTATACGATCGGGGATGGGGGATAATATTTATATTAAACAACTTGCAAAAATGTTTTGGCAGACTATTTCAGCTGGCTTTAGTTTGTGTCTAGTACCAATACTTTTGGACACCAAGTACAGTTGTAACAAAATCCAATAAAAAAATTTCCCAGTTTGAAATTGCCATTGCAATAGCAACTGTGAACGATAAATTATTATTCTTCACCTAATTCTTACACACAAATCTTAAAATGTCCGCATGAAGAATTTTTCTTTAGTTTCCTAAAGCTCGCAAGGAATTCATATATTTAGACAACACTGTTTTTATAATCATCTCTGTATGATTATACAGCTCACAAAAATTAAGAGTTACTTTATCATGAAAATGAAAAAAAAAAAAAAAAAAAAAGGTTTGTTTATTTCCTTTTTTTTCAACCTTTCACCTTTTCCTTTTGATGTTTTAATAACATAAAAAGTCATTATTTGTACTAATTTTATTACGGTTGCTTCTCACATTTCGTATTACAGATTCAAGAATTTATTAATGCAAATCTTCTAACATATACTCCATAAACTACCATTTATAATTTTTATTTCAAGAAATATTAAAGAATTGAAACGAATGTAATAATTCTAAAGACAAAAGAATTATCTTATTAATACGCAATAATGTGACGATGAATGTATTCGTTTTAATGTTTTTAGTCTTTTTCTAACAGCCCACCGTCACATGTTTAATCTATGAACGCGAAATGCCTTTTTTCTTTTTTGCCCCATCGTCATCATCATCACCAGCATCTTTTTTATTTGTTTACTTTTTCCTCCTCACACCCAGCATCGTTTGACCACGATGGCCCCAACTCTTAGACCACCCTCGTCACGTGATCACCCTCCATTCGTCTGCGGGTCCTCCATTAACCCTGATTACCTCGGAGCCTCCCCATCGGATCAGCTAATTGGCATTAACGCAGAGCTGCTCATCTACGCATGCGCTGCTCCGAGTAGATGGGGGCGATTAAAAGGTACGGTTATGGATAAATTTGGTCCGAGAGCGAAATATTGCAAGAAATTGCCTGTGAAACTCTCTTCTCAGCTCGAATTGAATTATATGGTCCCGACTTCTACCTATATCAAATGTACCATTGAAAACATTATGACTTTCCCACAGTCTATTTGTACAAGTGTCGGATATATTAATTTTTGGAAATGGTTACAGTTAGATTAAGTTGATCTAATCTCATTGCATTTTAGCATTTTGGTTCGTGGTAATTTTTAGAGAACGGAAATTAACTAATTACGGAGCTGTGCAAAGCATATGAGCTCTTTGAATAACCTTTACAACAGTGCATTTAGTTGAATATATTAGTTCAGATTGATTAATTATTCTGATGGAATAAATGTGCTAATTCATTTCGTTTGATAATTAACTGAAGGGTAATGATAGAACTTTTATGAGCATGTAGTTGAAATGTAGATGTAGCATTGAGTTTTCTGCACTCCCACCAGATCTTACTCCGATGGATTTATTTTTGTGTGGGCCATCATTATAAGTGAAAAACAGCTGAATGGATGAGTTATGATTATCCAATCGAACCAAATAATATACTAAGCGATGATTCTGTTGACAGAATTATCAGTAATGATTGGGAAGTAACAGACAAAATTTTCATTATTTATGATAATTGACAAATCTCTGTATTGATAAATTTCAGTTGCTGAATCTTGCTGAATATTAGGATTTTCCATTTAACAGTTCTTCGGAAAAATCCTTACCGCTTTACTAAGCAATGATCTTTAAGCCACTATTAGTTATATGAAACTGATATAACATTATAAAATTTTTATCTATAACTAGGAAGCTAATTCACCAGTTTAATAATTGTAAGATGGGTTAAATACTACACCCTGATTTATTTCATTAAAATCCGTATATATTATGTACATATGAATAAAAAAACAATAATTTAAGCCAAACTATATAAACTGTTAAATTAACTAGCATCAGGGATCTCCCACAAAATTTCTCGCATACTTTTGTATGAAGGTATTATTTCTCACCTCTCTCCAAAAAGGGTCGATCTTGGGTCTCACAATTCATTGGCGTATAACAGTTATGAAATATCAATCTTTGGCTGGATTTAGAATGCTTGGCGAGCCTTTGGCGTTTAATCCCTGGCATCTGGTTAATAGTATCCGAGATTCGAATTTGCGTTTTACACATATTTTTCCTAACCGATTGAAACAAAAATAATTGTCACAGCGCCAGATTTGCGGCCCAAAATATCATACCAAATTTGCTGCTTTAAATCTTTACATTTTTGGTTTATTACGTTTACATGTGTCTGAAAGTACAAAATTATAGACGATCGACGCCAAATTTGTTTTGGCCCAGAATTTGGTAAGCATCGACATAATAGGTGCTAAAACTGTGAACCAAATTTTACCCATGTAGCTCTCTCCTTTTTTGTTATCACGATAATTTATATTCAAAAAGCCGGACATACATGTTTCCTTTGCTCAAAATTTAGTAGAAATATACAAATACTTAGTACAAATATACAAATAATTACAGAGTCCATATACTTAGTTTTATCTGCCTCGCTCAAAGCGGCTTTGATTTATGTTGGTCACAGACATAAGGCAATACTTTCTCTGTAATTCGTATACGATAAGGTAATAAAAAAGGAAAAAATAAGAATTAAAGCAATTAAAAATAAGCAAAGATAAATTAATGTATGTATATAATACAAGTGAAGTCATATACTATTTTTAGTTTTTGTTATGTTTAGGGTGCACGTCTAAAATAAATACACACTGTCAGTATATTTTATTCTTTAGATCTTTTTCCTAGTTAGTCTCTTTAAATTAGGGAGAGTATTCGTATAGAGTCAGGAAGAGTAATTGGGAATAGGAAGTAATTGGGGTGATAAGCACAGTAGGCGCCAGTGAATTCCTTAGTAAACTGGAAAGCATGTATGGGTGCCTTGTGTTTGGGATTCTAAAAGAAGAACAACATCTTCTCTCCTTTTTTAAATGTGATTTTCTAATATTAATTTCCTTTAGTTACAGTCTACTAAAAAAAATGTGAAACCTTATAATTACTTATATTCCCTACATCGGTTATTTGCAAAATAAGTCGTTGATGTTTTTTTCTGGATGTGTAAGATATAATGGCTAAGAATAGAATTCCGTTTTCTCTTTTTGGACAGCATTTTAAAGAAGTTCATTCCAAAATTTCATTTTAATTGAAAAGCAAGAAGGAAAAATTCTCCATCAGCCGCATTATCTCAAATCCTTTTACCTTGGTATGAATTCAGCTATTATTCAAAAGTTCTGTTTAGTTGAGAGACTCGTAAATATTAAAAAAGTTATTAATGTAACCAGTAACGTAACCAGTCGTGCCACAAATTGCTGTCGGTTTATAGCGGCCTTAATCCCTTAAGTATGTTTGACGGCTGAGACTAATTATGCAATTGTTTTACTGAATTTGTTTGTTAATTCGCATTCAAACTTACAAAATCCACTTACAGCCTTTATATTTTACGCATCTATAATTTGCTTTCTTGTCACAATTGTGACAACACCAGAAAAAACGATTTACAAGGTTTCTTAATACTAAAAAACAATTCTTGTCTAGACAATTTTTAAAAAAAATTCTACTAACAATATCTCGCATGTGATTGTTACAGATTGACTAATTGAAGTTTTTTTAGCAAATCTCATGCACATTGACAATGTGCTTAAGAAACAAAAAAATATTTTTAAAAATACATTTTAGATGTAAAGATCTAGTAACATTAAAAGTTTTGCTTCCTTGCAATGGAATCATCTCTATCCATTATGTTCGGGAACAATTTGATAAAAACTGATAACTAAAATCGATTTGAATATATTAAAAAAATCGTAGACATCAGCTTATTAAATTCTAATGCAATCAAGCATAAAAAAATGTAAATAAAATGTGAATTTACGATTCCATATCCAATTTTTATTCAAGCTTAGCTTTATTCTTGTTTGTTTATTTGTCATTGCATTCATATGTTTCAAACATGAAAGAACCTCACACGAAATCTCAATTTTGTCCTCTGTTGTAGGACAAAATTGAGATTTCGTATTCCATTATAACGCAGACAAAAAGGGAGATATTTTAATACCATCCAACGTCACATCGGCGATGGAAGATTATATATACAGGTGCTTGTAATGAAGAAGGAACCGTGTTGTTCAGAGTAGTAGAAAGCAATGGACGTGTCATAATCTACTTCAGCTAGAACTTAGGCAAACCTGAAAAAATTAATCGTGCAATACACAAGGAATTAATAGCCATTGTTAAATACGATTCTATCATTACTTCTAAAGATAGAAATTTCTTTATAAGATCGATCACTCTTCCTTGTGAGGTATTTTAAAGAGCGAAGGTAAGATTGCCAGCTGGATCCAAAAACTTTAGGAATATGACTTCGAAATTCAGCATTACAAAAGGCCTTTTCAATGAAATGCAGATGCGTTTTCTCAAAGACCCCATATTGAGATCATCAAACCGTGCTCGAATGCCGGGGAAACATTTGGAATAAAAACAGATATTTCAAATTCTTAATACATTTTTTTTGCTAATTCCATTGGCTTCCATTCAAAGCATCCATATTGTTGTCTATTTCGTCGCTGCACAGTCGATACAGAATCGTATCAATTCACTTTTGAAAGTCAAAGTTAAAAAAATGTCTTGACAATTTCTTGTTTATTCCACTGTCTATATTCATTTAACCAGACATTCATCATCATCTTCTTTCCTTTTTTTTTTTCAAGAGGAAAAATGTCTTGGATATTGCATGATTTATGGATGATCTCTTGCATTAATTTTAGCATTTCATTACAGAGGCCAATATATGCTTCAAAATAGAAAACAGGTTTTGAAGTTCTGCACATAATTTTCACACTGTTGTTCTCTGTTCTTCGCTAAGTGCTTTTAGTTTTTTTTCGAAAATCAATGAAATGTTTTGTGTTTCAGAAAATTCTTAAAGATGATAATATCCACTATTAATTCACATGTTGCGACAATAGCTCCTTAGTCCACATACAGAATTTGGATTATTCTTCTTATTCAGAGCTTGAAAGAGAAAGGAATCTTTTTTCAAGTCAAGAGTGGCGCTATACAAGAACATCATTTTTAAGAGCTAGGAAGCATTACAATACATTACAATATGCATGAATTTGTCCTGTATTTTCAGAATATCATTGTATAAGACAATCTGATATCGCCGGTGATACACAATGAATATTGCACAATATTATACACATGCTAAAAATAAAGGGAATCCCTCTCTTCCCTTCGTCCTTCTTCAGATTGACAGTAAATAATTTTGAAGAAAATACGGCATGAAAAAGATATGGATTGGTAATATCAGTTACGTGGATACTGTGTTAGAATTTCGTGTATCCTCAGTTGATCGAGGTATTCAGTTTCCTAGTGTTTCAGATATTTTCCACCGATAATTCTTTCATTAACATCCGAATAACCAACCTTATTGTCATCCATGTAAATCTCTCTTCTCAGAGTTGATAGTAAAGTAGTAAGGTAACAGCGTTACCGATTCGTATTGCAAATACTGTTTCTGTTTCTTTGATACATTACTGCCATCACTGGAAAGATATATTTACAGATTTGTAAAAAAATTCTGTGCGCTGTGTTCGTTTCAAGATCCGGGGACCAGCATGCTTTTTATAGGTGGGCAACAAACCTTTCAAATTTGAAGCAAATAGTATTACAATCGCCATCTCTTCACCAGTGGTAGTGATCTCTCCAAAACCCTCTCGCCTACTCTCTAATAAATGTGTTACCCCAGAAAACGCCAAGCATGGCATCAACGTAACGCCTTGCATATAACGTATACTAACTCTTGGCTTGAATTTAGCATTTTGACAATTTATCGTGGAGAGAGTTTTGGCTATTAATCCCGATATGGCATGCGAAAATCGAATTTTTATTTGAGACATATTTTTCCAACCTCTAGGTAGAGAATAAATGGATCTGCAATATCAGTTACGTAGATCCTGTATTGGAATTTTGTAGATTCGCAGTTGACTGATGCATCCAATTTTCTCTTTTCTTACTATTTCACCGGTAACCCTTTCATCATTAACATCCGTTTAACTAACCTTAACTCTCATCCCTGTAAATATCTTTTCCCAGCGTTGACAATATCAAAGAAACAACATTATTCATTCATATTTCAAATACTGTTACTGTCATAAATACTTTTTCTTTGTCACATTATTGTCATCCCAGGAAAGAGAGATTTACAAATTTGTAAGAAATATACAGGCCAGGATAACCTGGTTGCTAGGGCGTTGGATTCAGATTCGCGTTCTTAAGGTTGAGAGTTCGAACCTCGCCGGCTGAAGACTCCTCGCTTGAGTGGTAGATGGCGCGCGTATAAATCTGTCATGGTCACAAATTCCTCCATAACGAGAGTAATACCACTGGGGGTACTGGATCAGGGGTGATCATTCTCTGATTCAGGTTTAAATTACGATATGGGGATGGGTGTATGAAATGCATGCATGAAATCCGTGAGTAAAAAGGGTTGTGACGTGTGTGTAGCTGAGTCCTATTCTTGGCCCTAGATGGAGCTATTGAAATACAAGAGACGTATCCTTGGCTTAAAATCACTGACTTCTGAAGCCAGTGGGTTTGTCTATGACCAGTTTCATTAGAAACAACGACAAGAAAATTCTGTGCACTGTCTGTTTAAGGATCCAGACACCAGCACTCTTCGACGTTTGAACTTCGCTAAGGGATGATATACAGAAAGATAATCAGTTATGAAGCCTCCTAACTCCGAGAATAATCTGCTTTAACCCTATTGCTAAATGCAAACATTCCCTCTTTTCAATTTTCCCTTTCACCCACTTGTCGACGAAATTAGCGCCTCTTGAGGCATACGTAAAAGCGTGAAGGGTTTCCGAATCCGAGAATTAACAGTATCAGCAAACTAAAACTGGTCTAAATATAAAAATCTTTTTGAATAAATCAGTACTCAAAGAATTAATGAAAAAAAAAGCAAAACTGAAAATTAAAATCACAAAGAATATATTCTCGAATACAGAGCTTACATCATGATTCTACAACATACTTTCAAATTCCAGGAGTATCAAGTTTTTATATTTCCGTCTATAGCGTTTTTCTGTTTACATTTTGTCTATGTACCCTGAGATTTACAGCGTTCACAATGCATTTAATCAATCAATTACACGATGTATTCAAAATCGCATTCATGAAATTTTATGCTTTCCAGCATTTACGAAACGTTAGCCAGCTTAAGCGGGAGAATCGGTGTAAACTGGCGTCGCAACTAATCACAAAGGCTTTAAGTAATCACGTATAAGGGTATACGTGAAAATAATATCAGTAATCTTACTGCACATGAAAAACAAATAGGATAGAGAAGGACGAGAAATACAAATGCATATCTATTCTGAATTATCTTGATAGGAAACCGAAATTGAGCTTTTATTCTTATATAAATGCTTGCTAATTTTGTAATTACAATACTAGTTATTGAAATGTAAAGGCTTTTAAAAAAGGAACATTTATTTATTGCATCTAGATAATTCTATATCCATGCTCAGATTAAATTAAAATAATATACTACGCAATATTTTCACAATCTTTGCCAGTGGATAAGCTAAATTACCAAAGTAGAGTAATATCAATAATTAATTCCCATTTGTATGCAAATTTGCCGTAAATAATTGGAATAAGAATAAAATATTCTTTAATATTGATAATGTATATTAATGAAGAATTTCTTTCCGTTTCCTTAGTGGTTTCCAGCACTTTTTAACAATTTATCAAGATTTGTACGCAGTTTTTCTAGGCCCGTGGAAAGTTTAAGATAGATGTGACTCTATATTTAATAATCTTTTCGACAGCATCATAATGCCTTTCATACATAGTAATTCGTTCAGCTATGAAAGAATAAGAGTTGGATGACTCAACTTTCTTTAAGAAACAGGAAAGTTATACCGCTAAATATCTTCGATAATTGTTAAATTCTCTAAATTTAATTCAAGGAACCTAATGAATCTTGCACATTGTTGAAGCACACGGAGGTAAAGTCGTTGCCAGAAAGTTATCACCCGTCTTCTAAAATTACATTCTGCCTTCTTTATCAAGGGTAGTAGCCTACTTAGTATGCTATAAGAATTAATCGCACTGTTAAATATGTTCTTCTTACTTTACGACGTGCCCAAAGGAAGAATATAATGTCAAAAAAATTTGAACTAATGATACTAAAATGATCAAAAATCACACTTGCTGTTTTTAAGCTAATGAATAAGAAAATGCATTACTTATCATAAACGCAGAGCGTATTATGTCTAATTGTTTAAAGCATAAACGCTTATGCTTTATTGAACGAAAAAAATATGGACACAACTTATCTGATTTAGCTACGAAAGCTTCTGAAATTTTCTTAACCGTTAGGCTATTTTTCTTTTATTGCAGATGCTCACATAATATAGAAAAAGTGTCAGTCATATCTGTACAAGAGCATTTTCTTTAATGATAAAAAAAGAAAAGGTGGAAAAAGAGAAAAAAAAGGAGGAATCAAACTTAATACAACTTATGTGATTTTGCTATGTGTCATTTCTGAAATTTTCTTAATCATTAAACGATTTTTTCTTTCCTCTCAGAAACGTACTTAATATATTAATTATTACATTAGTATTCGTACATAAGCGTTTGTATTAATAAAAAAAAAGAAAAGACGAAGGAATCAAAATTAAAACCAGAGCACAGCACATGTGATTTTGATAAGTGACGTATCTGAAATTTTTTTAACCCTTATACAATTTTTCTTTCATATCAGAGACACACGTAATAGAACAAAAGTAAGTTTTATTAGCATCGGCACAAAAGCATTTACTTTAAAAGAAAAGCAGAAAAGTAAAGATAAAAAAGAATCAAACCTAAAACCAGTATACAACTTATGTGATTTCATTCTTTAATGCCACTACAATGCTCGACACAGTGCTTTCCGAGTTACGAGTTTTTCAATATGTGAGAAATCAATTGCTTTTATTTAGGTGGTGTGAGTTTCAAAAAAGAAAAAGAAGATTTATATCCCCTGAGGGCGTGCTGTAGTTTTCACCGCGTTCTACATTCTAAAACGAATAAAAAACAATTACATTTTGTCACACCCTAGCTTAATACGAATACTTTCATTGGCTGCTTCGGTTCAAAGATCGTCTGCGATCTTCTTTTGTCTTCATTGTGTTCGCATTTTTCTTCTGCCTCAACTAAACTCGATATATTTTCTTTTTTTTAATTCTAAAATCATTCTTTCATTTGCCGTTTCCTTTCTTTTTATGTCAAAAAGAAACATTCTGCTCTATCAATAAGAAGTTCCAACCTATTTTAGGTTTTCTTTTTCTGCCGAATATACTTCTATCCAACCGAATTTTACAAATTCTCAGTTTTATTTATTTATTTTTTTATTATTGCTTCTCTTCTACTTTTTTATTTTTATTTTTTCGAATCGTTTGCAAGTTTTTGAAAGAATTTCGTGCATTTGAAACAAAACGAATCTTTCGAAAGAATCAATATTTAGATAGCACAAAATGGCAACACGAGTAGAGAATAGTGATATTTTTTCGTAGTCTGTTCTATTGAAAATGCTTATTTTTTTATAAAAGGAAAATTTCATTCTTTTTTTCTCAAAAACAAGTTTTAATTGATTCGGGAATAAAAGCCTCTCTGAAGGGTGAATGAAGAGAAGGAAGGGAAATATGATACCTTCGTGTAAGAAAACCTAAATTTTATATTTTATTTTTGAAAAGTCACAGTAAATGAAAGAATGAATAAAAAACATTGGTTATTGCTCATTAAAAATGGTTTTGTATAATAAGTTTATTTTTTTATAAAATAAAACTTTAAGAGTGCATTGCACTTTCTGGTTTTATTTGCTTCATTTGAAAAGTTGTATAAAAAGAATTTTTTGGGTTTATAAAAAAAATCCTGAAATAATATATATTTTTTCAAATGAACTGCAAAAAATTATTAATACAATTAGTAGTCTTTTTACTCAATTCAAAATTACAGCAAACTGTGAAATTTTAATATATTTTTTATTTTAATTGATTATTTAGATGGGAAAAAAAGCTCAACTAAAAATTAATAAAAGCAGAATTAAAAAAAAGGCATCCTATGAATGAAAAACACCAGAAAAGAAATGATAAAATATTAACACACACACACACACACACACACACACACACACACACACACACACAGAGATATATATTGTGAATTAACTCACAGTTAGTCAGAGCATAAAAATGTTTACATTACATTTTTAAGTCAAAATTTTCATCCCATTTTGTAAAATTCAATAGGTTTCGAATGAAGAAAATATCAGTGCGACATGTAATTTAAAAATAAAAAAAATATTTCTATTACAATTCAGCAGAATTAAATATTAAATTACGTTTAGAAAACAATAGTTAGATTTAAAAAAGGTATTTCTCCAGTTGTTGTTTTTAGTAGCATATAAAATAAATCTTTTAAAAAATTGTTGAATTCAAAATCTGAACTTCCAGGTGGAAAAGATCTAATTTCAATTACTATTTGTAAAATATTGTATTTTAAAAATGCATAAGTCCTTAGATTCAGTGAATTACCAAAACAGAAAAAAAAATGGCGCTGCAAAGTGGTAATACTGAAACAATGGAATGAGAATTAGAAATTCAGACTTTGTGTAGCTAGTTTATTTGTCTATTTAACAACTTTACTGGAACAAGCTTCCGGAGATTTCTGAAAAACATTCTATTGTTTCGACAATTCTCATCGGATCCGCTTCATTAACTTTTCTCTCTGTTCTCAAAGAGTTAGGGGATGAGAAAAAAAGTCTCCTAGTGAAGTGCAACAGGTTTGCAGTTGAATAAGAACGCAGAACATCCAATTAATTAGTCATTTTGCCAGAGATTTGAATAAAAGGATCAGAGTTATGTAGCTTAAGGCAGAAGCTCTTTTTACAACAGGGAATTGAACTAACAGTCGAGCTGGAAGTTAGGACAGCATGGTGACAAAAATATTGTTTTTGAATTTCTAAAAGTCAAGGGTTACAATGAAATGCAGTTATTGAGAGAAAAATGAACATGTCTGAGAGGTATTTTTGTAACAAAATCTCCTCGAGTCTACGAATTTGATACAGGAAATATTATTGTAATACTACGAAATTATTTTGATACTTTGTTAAGTTATTCTAACTATACACGGATATAACTTTCAGGTAAAAAGAAGTGTGGAGAATTTATTTTAATATGGAGAATTTATTTTAATATATCCGCTTTTGGTGATTTATTTTTTTCGTTGAAATTACTGACTCTTTAGGTTGTTAAGAGATTAACATGGAATACAGCTTTTTAAAATTCGCTTTGTTATTTAACACGATTGAAATATATGACTTGAATTGAATTACTTAACTATAAAACACTGCTGATTCTAATTTAAAAAATGTATATGCAATGAAATGAAAGCGGAAATGGCTTCCTACTCCTAAGTTAATGTCCAAAAAGAGAGTTTCTTTTAAAATATTAACTTTAACATTGGCAAAAGTACAAGAATGAAAGTTTTGATGAAGGAATTTAAATTTCATCATAACACTAAAAAAAGATTATGTACAAACTTACATTTAAAAAATTGTACTGAAATGAAATTGTTATCTTTTAAATAATAATTTTTCAAATTTTGAAATGATGTAGAAGCCACTTTTGCGAGATAATAGTTTTGGAAGACATGAACATCAGTTTCGCAAGTCAGAGCTATTATTCATCTGGAGATGGTTAAGCTATTTTGATAGATAGAACCTATTTGATTAATAGAAATTCGTGAAAGTTCCGAGTTCGAATTGTTCAAAGATTACAATATTTTCTCTTTGTTTATTTCACTTCGTAAAACGAGAGAGTACAAAGCCATTACTTAAAAAAGAACAAAGCCGTTTGCATTTATCGTGAGATTTTATTTTTTAAAAAATTTATTGCGGATGCCCCTGAGATTTATTCCAAAAATTCTGCTAATAATCGTAGAAATCAGAGGAAAAAATAAACCAACAGACGAACAGATTCCTGTTGCCTGATTTGGTCAGATTTTTGGTACGGATTACAAATTCAGTATGAATATTTCACAACAAATTTCAGTTATCTAGTAGTTTTCGATTAGAGAATTCATGCACTGACAGACGAATGGATAAACACAATCCCAACATTTTTTTAAAATCAAAAGCTCAAAAACGTGCAGTAGTCAAAAGTCAAAAACGTGGAATCTGCAATGACAATTTCTCTAAGCTTTTAATTATTTCTCTTTATTTCGTGAAAAGAAAAGTTAATTAATAACCTAATTAAAAAAAACAGCGGTAGTTTTATTTGTTACAATTTCATAACATTAAAGAAAAGAAAATATCCCCAAACGACAAAATAAAAAAATGTTTGACATTCGAAATTTATGATTACATGTCGAACTAAATGTAGAGTACCACAGAGAAATGTTGTTTTGATACTTTACAAACAGTAAGTTATGCTAAGAAAAACTTCAGGGGCCTCATTTGAACAATTTTTATTGCAGTAAATATGTTTAATGAAGATAGTGTTTCAGACTGACAAAAACTCATATAAAATGTGAATAATAACATATATAAATGTTTTATGAAATGAATGGCGAGGTCCTATGATTCTATTTAATGCTTACGAATATGTCTCTTTCTATTTCTTCAATAAATTATATATACAGTGACTCAAAATTTTACATCTTATTAAAAGTCAAGAAAGATTTGTATTAAAATAAAAATAATTTTATAGGTAAATTGAAGAATTTGGACTATATTAGACCAATATTTCATTTCTTTCCTTTATGCTGAAATTAAAAACTTAACTATCAATGAAATCGTATACTGATAATAAAAGTGAATGTATATCTCTATGTGTTTGTTTGGTGAGCAGTCAAGCTAGACCGTTGAGATCGTCAACAAAGAGAGTACGAATGCATACGTAGAATGTATAAAATTATAGGTAATGTATTCATATATATATATATATATATATATAATATTAGTCTGAAAATTAAGAAATTTGGGAAACTTCTCAACGAGGAGACTCGAGGGATTTAGTAAAAAAATTTCGGTTTCGAAAATTGTCACCAGATGGCATAATACTACAGTTTGACAAATTTACACAGAAGAATGGATTCAAGGAAAAAAAAAAATCTTTTCTATACTTTGATCATCATTGCCAAGAACTTCCTGAAATGGGAAAATGGCATTTTCAACAATCAAGCGTAGCAAATTCTTAGAAATATTTTTGATTTATCGGGTCAAATCAGCTCTTATTAAATTGCAACAGAACCAAAAACCGATGGGATTCTGATTAGGATATTGTAGACCAAACTAGACCAAAATGGCCACTGATAGCAGTATGTCTTTCGAGAGCATTTTTAAAGCAAATGATAATGTGTGGGGAGCAAAATTCTGCATGAAAATGGTTTTATCAAGGCATGACTCTATTGGCATCAATAATATATCGCATCAATAATAAATTTTTAAAATTTAATTTAACGCATAACCTGTAACAATATTTTTAATATTTTGATGACATGCAAATTTATTCGTCAAAATAATAAGTTGGATGTGTTTTGCCAACATTAAAATGATAAGCAAGTGCGTTCCTTGAACATAGGAACGATGAATATTGAATTTAAGAATAAGATATTCTATTAAAAGGAAATTATATCACTTGTACTGATGACTAACTGGTCGCAAAAAGCGGCTAGCAAATAAGTTGTCTAATAACATAAATGGTGTTAATGCACATATAATATTAAATATTTTTTGACAATCAGAGGATAGTTAACTGCTTTCAAAAAATTTTACATAACAAAAAAGTAATAGGACTCTTTATCAATAAGGCGATTATATTTAATCGATGAATTCACTGCTGGTGAATTGATTTACTGATTCTTTTTATTTCCTTGCGATATATTAAGTTAAATAAAAATGCGACACTTTCTTAAATATAAGTTACTTTGCAGAAGAAAATAAAAGTAAGTAACAACTTCAAACCATAGCATTTCTCTCCGTACCTCGGCAACAATTGGAAGGTTTTACATCAAGAGTGAATCTCTCGAACAAAATATGAGCTTAAACTCCTCAGTTGCGAGGATCAGTATTCTTTTCACTTTTCCCTCTTTTTTCCCTCGAGGGAATAACGGAGAAGTTGAAGCTAAGCGTTTGTATCGGTGAATCTTATTGGAAAAACAAAACATATCTTCTTTAGTCAAGTGTTTCTCGCTTTCAATCGAGTTTTAAAACGCAGACTGGCTCCAATTTTTTTCTCCTTCTTTATCGCTTACATAAATGATAAGGGAAAAAAGGATAGAGACGTAAAGAATATATGGGCGAGACTTGGTGTTTTGTTCGTTTATTATTTTTTTCCCTCCCTTTCTTTGGCGCTCAAAAAGCTTTTAGGACTGTAAGCGCACAGAAAATGTCTAGCCGTTTTTCTTGGGTCGCGACTTTTCGAAGTTCGATAATATTCGAACAGTCGATTGAAAAAAATAAAATAATAACGCAGAAGGGGAAGAAAGAACAAGCAAAATGTGCCATGTAAAGAAGGGGGAGGAGAGGGGTGCGAGTTCTTCTCTGAGAATGTTGGCGGGAAAAATTCTTTATCTTTAAAAAAAAGAAATCAATATTAAGAATGGGCGTTTATTTTTCA
>JAPMOR010000980.1:60806-73263 GCA_026543865.1 Argiope aurantia
GTCAGTTTGCGCCAATACCCATTTAATCACGAAGAAATGTGACACGATCTTTTCTCGCCAAACAATATAAAGTCAGCCAACTTCTTCATAAACCAATAAACGCATGATTTGACTTTTGACGTACGGTTAGTATTTGTTGGCGAACCCACGTTTCCTTTCCGATATTTCCCCTAACATCATATGTATGTAAATTTGATTGCTGTCAAAATATGAAGTACATAAAGGAGACCTTTTCTCCTTCTTTCTGGAAAAAGGGGTCGCCGTGTCCCGATTTACATTTCTTTGAGTTCCCGACTTTTCTTCAGAAAAAAGGGAGATCCGAGGAATAAAAAAAGAACGGGAAGAGTCAGAAATCCTGGATTTTTAGTTATCAGTTTTGAAGACTTCTCTATGGAGAAGCGCCTTTCTTTGAAGTCCTGCTGCTTTTGTGAAGCCATTCTTTCCCCTTTAAAATCCGTATTCTGGAGGTGGAATCGGGAAAAAGCTTTTTTTCCCCTTCATGATAAGGGCTTCAAATATGAAGGAGAATGCTTTTTTCGAGCGGGCTGATCGGAATGTGAGCAATTGATTTCATATGCTGTCGCAGTAGTATTTGACTCATATATTTCAGTGCGGACTTCTGTTTGAGAAGTTACTCAAGGATTACAAACTTTATAAACTAATTCTTAAAAGCAACTCACTCTCTATTCAAACATATACAACTTAACCCTCCCACTGCAATCTTTTTTACAATCCCTATTGAGATGTAACATTTGCAGAAACAAATACTTTTTAACCGAAGCTAACTGTTATTAACTCGCTTACTACTAATCTGGCCCAATACGGCCATACTAGTTTTATAATTTTGGACCAGTTATTCTTTCAAAGGTGTGACGCAGGAAGTAAAGTGAACACCCTTGCTGATTTGCAATTAGCAGCGCTCATTTGAAGCATAAATCAATCAAACACTGGCCTACAGTATTGAACTTGATCGTCCGGTTTGCGCTGGACTAGAATTGAGAGGGTTTAGCTAGAAGATGTGATCATTTAGACTGACTTTTATCCTATTAACAATATCTTATTTCTGATAGTGTGGATTAATTAACGAAAACAACTCATGCATATTGGCAAGGTTTTAAGAAATTTTAAAATGGTCATCTGTCATACATTTAGATGTAAACATATAGTAACATTAAAGGTAAACAGTAGTGGCTATATTACATGAGCGAAGAAATTTCATTGTAAGCATCATTCTTTTGCATTATTCGTAATGACCACTCTACTGCCAGATTATATAAGCTATAAAGAAAATATTATTTGAAGCACAATTTAAATATAAATATGTAGTAACTTTTAAAACTTTTATTTCTTTACAATGGAAATTCATTTGTTCATAATATTCACTTAAATAAAAATTAGTCACTAAAATCGTATCAAAACAAATGCGTGCAAAGTACAAAACAATAGATGAGCAGCCATTTGACATGTTTATTCTAAATTTCAAACGTATCTATATCAGTATTAAATCTGTGCATCATCTTATATCTACCTAGCTCCTTGTGTTGTGAAGCTATCGAGTTTCATTAGTATTCGAACAACCAAAACGACAACTTTCTCAGAATAGATTTCTTTAATAATTCAAAAGAAATCTACACCGTTTCGGTGGTCCTGGAGTTGTTGTCTGGGGAGGCATTATGATGAACGGGCGGACTGAGCTCCACGTTTTCGACAGAGGTTCTGTAACTGGAGATCGCTATTGTCAGGAGGTGATCCTTCCCCATGTGCGTCTATTCCGAGGTGCCATTGGACCAGACTTCGTTTTTATGGATGACAATGCACGGCTACACAGGACTCATGCTGTTGAGGAGCTCCTGGAAAGTGAAGATATCACTCGAATGGATTGGTCGGCGTACTCCCCTGATTTAAATCCAATAGAACATGTGTGGGATACTTTGGGGAGACGCCTTGCGGCACGATTACATCCTCCTGGGAACACCCGACAACTTAAAGAGATGCTGATTGAGGAATGGGCACTCTTACCTCAAGAATTGTTGGACAATCTGGTGCTGAGTATGGGGAGACGGTGCGAAGCAACCATTGCAGTAAGGGGAGGGCATATCCAATACTAAGGAACATCTGCTTGCTATTCTTCCTCTTGGACAGACAATCATGTGTAACGATACTATGAGTTCAATAATGCCTTTTTTTTGTTTGATTCCATACTGTATGCATTGTATTCATTTCTGCGCAACTATGCTTTCGTCATTCTTTCAGAACAAAATGCTGTATCTCATTTCTGAATTTCATGTCTCTCAGATGATTTCTCGTGAAGTTATGGCAAAAAACATACCTGTTGCTTAAGTTTTGTACACCAGTGTACATATTCGGTTGTAAGTCTGTATTTCAAATTTCACTTGCCTAACTCAGAGCGTTTTTAAGTTATCGGGTTCATAGGTAGACTCAAAAAACGAGAAAATTGTGTTTTGTGAAGTCAGGGAGGACTGAAAACGCTGAGATTTGTAATACTTTAGAGTTCAATTTATTTATTATTATTTTTCACTATTTTGATATTTCCTCTACACTTTGTGTACCAGAAAGTAAAATAGAACTTATAAGAGATTGGAGCCTCTTCTTGACGATTATAGTAATAATTTTGAATTCTTGACGATTAGAATTCTGAGTTTCGCATACGAGTACATAAAAATGCCGAAAGATAAGTAATTACCTTCAGCCTGATCCAAAAATGGAAAATATAATAAATCAATGTACGTATGAAGTATTAAAATTGCAGATCTCATCGTTGGCTTTTGCTACTTATTCCTACTTAGGCTTATTCGCATGCCTATAAAATCAGTCAATTTTAACATAAAAAAAAACCTATCTCATCTTCTAGATCTAAAACATAAAAAAAGGAAAGTTGCGATTTCGCACTCGACAGTGATACAAACCAAAAGAATGGGGATATTTTTAACCTCTATCAACTTTACTGACGGTGATGGATGGTTATTTATACAAATTATCTGATAATAGCCTGATATACTTCAAATCTCTAATTATAAATGATACACATATTAACCCGCGAAAATCGAAGGGACAAGAAAATGGAAAGGAAATGATTTTTAATAACAATCTTTTATTCTTTAAAAAAAGAATAACTACTTACCGTTCCTTTTCTTCCAAAGATGTTGCACCAATAGGTTTTTCATCTCCGCTGAAGGATCGGTACATACACGAGACCGCGGGGATATGAAAATAAAGTTCTGTCATCGAGGCCAGTGATTTCAAGATCAAAATTTGATTCTAACAAATATTCTCTATTTAGGATACTCAGACGTTGGTGGTATTCTCTATTTAGAATATTCAAATGTTGTTGGTATTCTCTATTTAAGGTATTTGGATGTACAAATATCTTCTGTAGGATACTCGGATGTTAAAGTTTAGTAACGCTTATCATGTTGCTTTTTTAAAATTAAGCCTAAAGAAGGAAATTTTCTAAACATTATAGGAGTATTTAGAAATAAAAAAGAAGCAACATTTTTGATTGAAACGGGAAAAGGGCAGTGGGGATTTTATTCAAATTCTTTTGTTATCAACTACGAAGAAGTGTCTTTTATTTGTGTATAAAAAATGAATTTCTGTTTTTTTTTTAAATTTTAATTCAGAAAATTTGATATCAAAAAAATGTATGAAATCCAACCAAGAAGGTGTTACAAAACGAATTTTAGAAAAGAAAAATTAAGTAAGTTCAACTTTAGTTTAAAAGAAATTGCTTTTTTATACTTTCAAAACAATTTTTTAAATTAATTTCGTAAACCTTATTTATTATTCAAAATAATTCTATGAAAAAAAAATGCATATTTAAGTTTTAATTTTGTATTGTATTTTTTGTTTGGAGCAAGTTATGTTTTATGCTGAAAATAAAAATTAACTCCTTTTATCACGGTGCAGAAATTTAAGGAGAAAGCGTGTTGCTTCTAATGTAGATATCCCCTAAGAATAAAATAAAGAGATCTGTTCTTCATGTTTCTTCAAAACAACTTCTTAATGCAACATAAAACTAAATTAACTAAGTTATGTCATTAAATATTATAACTTAACTTTCCCATAATTCTATAATATTCTAGTAGTAGTATTCTATTGGGCTATCAAATCCACAGTAAATGATAATATAATTTTGTTTTATTAAAGCATAAGTTAGTGGCAGAATCTGGGTTTCGTTATTCGAGTACAGATTCTAGATCCATTTCACTTAAAATTCACCATGAATACGGGCCTGATGCCTTTTTAACTCATGGAAAGTCCTGCATTTTCCCTCTAGTGTGGTGGGAATATTCTGAAAGAGGAAGCCGACTGAAGACTCACTTGTATCATTTGATTGCGGGGGAAAATTAAGAGCGCTGTTAGAAAATAAATCTGAACAGCTTCAAGTCCACAAACAGAAATTAAATTTGTTCAAGTACAAATGTTGATTTGGTTTGGTTTGGTTATATTAACGTCCCGTTTAAAGCAACACTAGGGCTATTTTAGTACAAATGTTGAACAAACTTGTATCCTTCTCCTACTGCATTATGATAGATGTAATGGATATATTTATTGACGCAAAAGAATGAGGAGCTATTAATAGGGAATCAAAGCACATGAGGGAGAAAATTAATGAATAAAAATTATAAAATATTATAAAACGAGATTTAAGTTGAAATTTACTTAGAGAAGATCTGTTGGCACTTCAGACAACGGCACATCTAATCACTTAAATATATCAAATTTGGTGTGGGATTTTGTGACTACAAGTTCATTTTTATGTCAAATTTTTATTTCAATCGGTTAAGAAAAATGTGCCTAAAAGACAAATTCGATTTTAGAATATTATTAATGCACACTAGGGATTGATTGCCAAATAATACACCAAATATCACACGATAAATTCAGTAAAAATTCTAAATTCTCGCCAAAAATTTATATTTCATAGCTATTGTATGCCAGTGCCATGTAAGGCTTTCTCTGGCATGATAAATTTATTAGAGAGTATACGGCAAAGTTTTGTGAGACTATTTCCCCCGGCTTAACAGACAAAAGCACGCTTTTGTGGCTAGGTTGTTAACAAAAAAGGAAAATTCTGAAACATATTAACTTAAATCTGATGAATAATGTGATATTTTCAGCATAGCTGACCCAGTTTATAAACAATCCTTCCACTTTTCCAATCGATGGCGAGGGAGGGGTGGGGGGAGGCCCAGACGAACGACTGATTGTCAGAGAATGGGTTGGATGAGACCATAATTGCGAAGAATGATTAAAACAAAAAGAGACTTCTGCGGTAATTATCCAGAAACTGTGCTCAGAGGGGGAGGTTGGACCTGCGTATCTCGTGATGCGAGAAAGACGAAACCGCCTTCTTCCTTAATAACGTGCAGTGATTGACAATAATTGCCAATTAGAACCGATTATTGCTTCTGCTTTTAAGCACTGATAAATCAGATTAACAGAACTTGCAATGACTTAACCCTTGCGTCCGGTTTTCCAAATGGAACCGCATATTCTGAAAAGCATATCGCACCGATGCAATTCCATCTAGACCCCCCTTCTTTTGTAATAATAACTGTCTTTTTATATTTTCAAAGTGGGAGTACATACTTATTTCCTTCGATGTAGCAACTAATAGCGTTTGGAGTAGAATCGGGATGCTATTCAAGGTTTTATAATTTAAATTCACTTTGAAATGGACATTAAAAGAAAAGTATTGGACTAAACGTTATCTAATTTGGTAAAAATTTACAGAAGAATATGAAATGCTATTTTCCATATTCAAAAATTCCACACTGATGGATAAAAGTGTTGTATGAAATACTGTTAACGAACGCTGATCATGGAACATTTTTCAGGACAGATGAGCCTCAATTTTACCTAAATGGGAATATTAGCATCCGTTAACTGCAGGATTTAGGCCAAAATAATCCTTTATGTTTTCAACTGAGTACCATTGCAATCTTCTGAACTCACCAAATGGTAGAAAAACTTTAACAGAAATCCTACTTTCCAGTTCTGTAAATTATCATGCAGATTTGATAACATTTTGCGCAGAATTTTTCCTTTTATGACTATTTGAAAATGGAACTTTAAATTTGAAGACTCTATATAATAATTTTTAAGAAGAACTGAATAAATGGGCCGATTATTGTATAAATAAAAATTAAAAAAGAGTGTTTAAACATACATTTAAAGTAAAATTAAAATAAAGTTTTAAAGCCATGTACAAAATCAATATAATGAAAGTAGAAAACGATTTTTTAAAACAAAAATATGGAAGTAAAAACAAATCCTCACTTTATATAAATGAAAAGAATAATCTTAGTTAGAATACGATTTCTTTAAAAAAATGTTTGTGAATTATCTTTCTTATGATTTATATAGTGATTTACTTATCTTATAACATTTCTTTCAACGCTTCTCAATTTTGATTAAAAATTAATTTCTACTTATATATGTATAAAAATATATTTTTTTAATTTTGATTATTTATTACTTTTTTTATCTTTAATTGCTTTGATTTTGATCCTTATTTTTATAAAGATATAGGATCTTGAATTTAGTCTCACAAAATTCACCACCAGATGGCGCTTTTGGTATAAAATCAGATTATAATTAATATTAATCGACTAACTGAGAATTAACGAGTTATTATAGTAATTTGTATTACATTTTTGAAGAAATTAATAATTTAAAGAAAAATGACACACAAATGAAATTAATTTATCTGAAAGAGCAAAATCTTTAAGTTTAAAAAAATTGTGTAAATTTTTTTCTGACTTTTTTTTTTTTTTTTGAAAAATGGCAAAATCTTGGCTAATTTCTCACAGAAAGAAATAGAAACTATTATCAAACATCTGCTTTATTTGTTCAGAAGAGCTTTATTTTTCTTGCTTGCGTTTCAATGATTAAATCACTATTTTGGAACACATGGAAAGCTGGCAAACGGATATGTAATAAAACAAAACAGAAATAAAAAAAATAAAGGGCAGAGTGGTTTAAAGCTATCACTACTGTTAATATGTTTCTTTTTTAAAAAGTTAATAACAATTGAAAGAAATATTTTTCAGAAAGGAAATCAATATAATTAAAATGGTAAAATTTTGAGTTTTCACATGGTTTAAAATATTTTTTTCTGGTATGAATTCGCTTAAATTTACCGTGGTAAAAAAAAATTCTTAATTTCTAATAATTAAATATTTAATTAAATTTTAAACTTCAGAAACTTTATGGTATTATTTTCATATTTTATGTAATAAATGTACAAAATTTGGTTGAATTTGAACCAGTTGTTTAGAAGTACATACATACATAGTCACGATGACTTTTATTTATATTAAAATAATTGCACGGATAATCAGATTTGTACCTATATAAGCTTCATTTATATCATTAACAAATCTAAAAATAACTTTTCTTTGATGTGTGACAAGACAAGAAGGCTGATTAAAAATAACTTACTCAAATTTTTTTTTATGTAGAAATATTTTTGTCTCTCAATAGTTTGTTTAACAAAAAATGGCTAAATAAAATTATTATTATTCTCCCATCACAATCATAAGTTAAATTTTTTTTCGCTTTGAGCTTTCACCTTAAAAAAAGAATATCAAAATAAAAAACACAAAAGACAAGCGGGAAGAACGAAATCCTTCACTTTCTGACGTTTTTCCGTCCAAATAAGCGATAAGCTGCCAAATGTGTTGACCACCTCTTTTTCTCTACTAAGTCACGTCTGCTTCGTCCTTTGAGGGGTCAAGTATCCCCTTCCTCTTCCTTCTCCACCTGTCACCCCCCTCCCATCTCAGAGAGAGAGGGGGAGAAGCACACGCACACACACGAATGATCGATAAACGGAATCCCGCTAACCCCAACCTGTGTGGGACCCGAGGAGCGACATCTTTTTCTACTCCGGGATGCTTTTTTGATCCCACGTCACTTTAGGATTTTCTGGGATGTTGGTGGGAAGAAGGGAACGGAAAAGTAAAAGCTGGATTTTTCTTTTCGTTCAAGAACTCAAAGGCAGTAAAAAGAGAAAATAGTTTGAAGTATACACTTTTCTTTCTGCGTACAAATTTAGTTCACTTTTATTAATATAACTGGACGGAAAGTTCTAATGGAATTTGATATACAGGGAATCTCAAAACTTTTACATTGGTTACAAATAGTTATAGTTTACCTCTAAACAACGATGGAAGAAAAACAACTCTTTATACATAAAAAAAAACTTAACATTTTGTTGGTAGGTAATAAATGCTCTAAGCGATTTTGGCCACGTGTAATATCCCAGAACGGACCATTTTTCTCCAAACAGAATGCCCTCAACCATTGCTATGAACATGATGTCCGTTAACCAGATCTATATTCTGTAAGTGACTTATATCACTAGAATGTCCGTCGGTGTCGATTGGACACAGAAACCTGTTTAGTTTGTTCTTCTTTTCGCATTTTAGCAGGGAATTTGAAAATTTTTCGTGACTTTTAATCTTTTTCCATGATGATTACACTGAAAAAATTCTAGGTTCTAGGTTAATTAGGAAAGATTTTACAACTAAAGATGCCTAAAATGCTCGCTGGTGTCGTTTCAACACCAAGGCAATTTATCATTATAAATAGCTGTAAGTACTTTAGTAAAACAAACTTCCCAAAGTACTATCGCACATTTGTTTCACCTTGAATGCAGTATTATTGGGTTCACAGCGGAAATAAATCAATTATTCCAAAATCATTGTGTCTAAGTATTTCTGATCCTAAAAAAAAATCATTCGATTTTCGAATCTTGTGCAGAGAAGACATCCTGAAACGATGGTTCGTAGAAAAGGTCTAAGCGCTGATGAAATTGCTGATTTGTTGCGAGAACTTTCTGAGGATGAATCGGATAGTGGTGAGCTGTCTAGTTCTAATTTAGTTAGTTTTCTTTTGTTACAGATTTTTGTGATATAAAGGGTCATATTATATGATAATTACATGAAAATATATTAAAAAGTCCTAAAACTAAACCCTACTGAACCGTAGTCCTGCAATTATTTTGTTATTACAATTATTTCATATATTTTATATCGTGGTGTCGAAACAACACAGCGAATATTTAAAGGTAATCGAAATCTCGGGCGTTCTTGTGATAATGCCTCTGGTATAAATTTTTATGTCTTCATTTTGTTGGAGTGTGTCATAGTATCTGTTTTGACACCTCCTTTAATCCCCCAGCTGCTTACCCTGCGATTTTCGTGGGTTGGCAATCAGTCCATTTTCTGTTGCATCCCGCGTTTTTCGCAGTTTAGAGTGTTTATTTTACGATTGCAGATTTTTATTATATCATATTATTATCGTGTAACACGTAATATCAGTTCACTTTCTTTGAAAATATTTGAACTTACTTGCAAACATAGCATCTAAATAGTTATTTTAAAGAATTACGCAGTTAGAACAACAGAAAAAGAATTGAAAATTTTAATAAAGACTTCTCATGTAGTAGTGAAATGGATTACTGCAAGGATGTTTACCGTGAACAACACAATAACCCCGCAATAATTATTATTTACCCAACAAAATTCCAAGGTTTTCTTTGTATTAAGTTCCAGTATTCTCGTTCTATCGTTATTTCGAAGAAATTGTATGAAATCTTTATCACGAAGGCTTTTTTATATAATAGTAAAATGGACTACCGCAAGGATGGTGATCTTGTATAAAAGCGGAATATTATATACAGTAATTATTATTTACTCAACAGAATTCAATCTTCCTTTTGTTTTATGTCCCACTGTTCTCTTTTTATCGTTATTTAGAAGAAATAATGTGAAAAAAAAATTGAAAATTTTCATCAAGAATGCTTCTTATATAATAATTGTAGTTGTTTTGACTTATGGTATTTTGCAAGCCCGCTGATAGTTATCTGGCAGCTATTTAAGCCGAAGGAGCGTTTCTCGTTTTTCCAGTAGCGCCAACTAGGGTCAAGAGAACGACTTAGTTCTTCATGCATCACATTCACTTGCACAACCCCTTTTTGCAGGGCGGCACATTCGCACACCTCAGAGAGAGAACACAGAAGGACAACCATGCCCGAACCGGGACGCCCAGATCACGGGGAAGACGCGCTACACCTATGCCAAGACACCGGCCACATAACAGTAAAATGGACTATCATGATGGTATTGATCGTGAAATAGCAGAAAGGAAAAATTAATATTGACAATAATTATAGCAAAACTTCCAATTGCAATACGCTACACTCTACTTTTTGGAAGAAAATGAATTGTCACAGTTGAAATTATTTTAAATAACCTCACATTATGCATCCACAGTGTGTTATATCTGTTCTTAAAATATCTAGTGCCTAAATCATTAGCCATCTAACGGTTTAAGATTAAAATATAAATCTGGGAAATGGGATTATGTGTTCTATTCTCTGACTGTGTTTTCAACAAACGTTGTTCAAAAACTGGTAAATGGATATGGGCTTAAACATTAAATTAGTGCATGAGATCTGCACCCTAATATAATAAAAACCATAAACATCATAAAATTCCTTTTAGATTATATATGTATATATTGAGTTGTTCGGAAAGTAATTTCGTTTTTTTTTTTGGAAATGAAAGACAGTTTTTGTATAATAAACAAATACTTTATTAAATTATATCTGGTCCAACACCTTTTGCCATCTTTCTGAAAGTAGCATCATTCCACGCTCATAAAATTTTTGGTCTTTGCTGCCAAAAAACGGATCGAGGTGGTTTTTGACCTCCTCATTTGAGGTGAAGGTTTTACCGTCTAAAATATTTAGCGAGCCAGTTCTGGCACTGGCGTACTGTCAACACACCTTCTCCATACACATCGGCCAATTTCTTTCTGGCTTGAACAGCATTTTTACCCTTTCTGTAGTAATACAGTAAGATATGTCGAAGATGCTGCTTATCGCTCTCCATATTTAAAGGGGCGCCAACCAAAAACGACTGCATAGAATTAATTGGAATTTTTCACACCACAAGCCTTGCTATATGAGCTCTCAAAGCATATAAAAATTATACGGCTTAAATGTGAAGTTGGGTGCAAAAAATACAATTAAATCTTCTGTCGGGAAAAAATGAAATTACTTTCCGAACAACCCAATATTAATTATATTATGACATAAATTACATGCATATTGATTATATGATATATTAATTACGAGTATATGCTAATTTGTTTCTCTTTTTTCTCTTCAATCTTATTTATCACTTGTATTTAACTAAATGTTTCTGTAGAAAGACAAGAAAGGAAGAAAGAAAAGTGTGAACTACAAAGTATTGGACGGAATACTTTTGACTTGTGTAGCAGCTGCATTACACTTATCTTCTCTTTTGGATACTAGATGGCGATGCCTGATTAGGCCAACCCATATGTCATCCCATGATGCATTGCGATTGTAATGGGAATGAGATGTGATTCTGAACTGTGAGCCGCGCGCGTGAATGTCTTGTCTTTGTGTTTGTTTTAAGTGTGTGAATGTGATTATTAAAGAAATGTTTTCCACAACATTCGTCCTGTTGCTTCTTGCACAGATCATAATAATCTACATACCACCACACTTGGGGAATTTTTCACCTTTCTTTCCCTGTAGTTCATTTTCGAAAACGGAAATTTTAGAAAAGTAAGAAAAAACGAAAAACATACGTGGGGAGTCCCAAGTAAAAATGAATACGATTCAATGATCTTGGTATATTAATTTAACCATAGTCGTGACAAAAATTAATTACATGATAGATATGGAAGTTCAATACTGATTAGGACTATAAATACCTAAATATTAATTTAATGAATGCTCAAAAGTTGAAAAATTTCAAAGAACCAATGTCAATGTTTCCATTTCATAGTTTCACGTATACGAAGAATATCAAGAAAAAGTATTATTATAATCAAAAGTTTCTACTTTGAGATTTTGACCAATTTTTACATTTGTAATCTCTCCGAGTCCGAACAGATTTTTGGAATTATGTCTGCGTATTTGTGACCGCGATAATTCAAAATCTTTTTCAACTAGACAGAAAAATATAGTTATCTACACCACATTTATAGATTTATATCATTTTTTGAAGAAAGTTCATATAGAAGATGTATGTATATACTGCTTTTCGAATACATATGCACTCAGTAAATACAAATCTTAAATAGCTTGATAATTAAAATTTGTTACACAGGTTCAGCATCTAAAAATGAACATTCTATCAAATTTCAAATTAGACTTTTCGAAAGAATCACTGTCTATTGGTTTGCCTTTTCTCAAACACGTAAAAGTGATAATTCAATAACGCAATGGTTTAAACAAAGGAAATTCGGTATGCTATCTTTATGACTACAGTTACAGTTCTGGCTCAAATTTTGTTTTCACTCGGTCGAAAAAAAAAAGACTTTTAAAATGCAAACATAAAAAAATGACTTCTAAAATACATACTCAAATCTCTGGCATTTATGTATCAAT
>JAPMOR010000980.1:73273-116407 GCA_026543865.1 Argiope aurantia
GAAATATTTTTGAAATGTTCCAGGTGTCTTCATTTTTGAAGAAATTAAATGAAATTGATGATAAAGATTTCGGTCAAACATTAAAAGAAAAAAGGGGTATGCATTTTATGTGTCGAGTTTTTTTTAGGAAGTTAAAAGTCAATTTTAGCTCAGAAAAACATAAAATTCGTATAAAAATTCAGTGAGTGTGCATAAAAATATTTCTAAAAAAATTAGGATTTAATTGGAATTACAAAATTATACGTAATATTGTTCGAAATAAATTTACATTGGGTAATTAGAAAAAATTAAAAATTAAAATGCCTAAAATATTTTAAAATTTTAAAAAATTATATATCTCTTTAAATTTTTTAAAAAATAATATATTTTTTTAAAAATGTTTTTTTTAAAGAAATTCGACATATTTATATTTTAATACATATGCATAAAAATGTCCTAACTCTTGATGAATAATTCCCACAAGTGTCTAACAAGTCCACTGTCCCCTTAATACACAAGTATCCTTTTTTTATTATTAAACCCCTCAAGTTCTAAAATTTAATAGAGAGGATAATAAGGGGGGGGGGAATACCAATATCGGAGAGTGCGGAGGGAGGATGTTCGGGGCGACTACTCCCCAGGTACTCGTTTATTTCTACATTTCTACACTTTGTCTTCAGGTTCATTTTTATAGTAAAAAGAATCTTTACAAAGTAACTTTAGACAGTTTGCTTAGTATGAATTTTGGAAGTTTTTCATTTGACTAACCGAATCTAAAACTAGATATAGGTTAGTAATTTTGAGTAAGATAATCATGTTTGAAATTTTATGTAGGTCAGAATTGCGATTTTGAATTTCATATGGAGAACAGAGCTATATACGGTTAACTAAAAAGTCGAGTATGCCAAATATTTCATGTTAATTTTCAATGTTGTACAGGTAACATGCCAAATTTCAAGTATCAAGTTTACTTAAAAAAAAAAACTTACTTTATCGGCTAGCAAAAAACTGACAGTTCTAAAATGAATTTTAGTTTTAGGAAGATCAATACGGGGAGATTTATCAACGACTCCATGCTGAACTTAATAATTGTGAATGGCACGAAATGAATTAATGTGTTTCTAGAGTTATTCCTTTGCGTGCTAATAATTACAAAATTATTTTAAAAAATTCAGAGTGATCTAGCGTTTGATAAAAACCTAAAATAAGGATATTAATCAAATTTGCAATGTCTAATGTTTACAATATTTTGCTTTACATATTTACAATATTTCTCTTCATAATATTTTCTCTATACATTAAAAGTAAAAAATTGCAATTTTTGTAAAATTTTAATCAATTAGAAGAAATAATTATAAAGTTTCAATAATCCTTCGAGTCAAATTAGAGATAATAATATAGAATATTTTATCATCCATGGCTAATTCAAATCAAGAAAAAATATCACTGTAGAATAAAGTATTCCAAGACGAAGTCCTTTTTGTGAATTCCGCATGTAGGTTTTAGATTAATTATTTCTATTCGTATATTTATAACTTTAATCTAAATTTAAAAGGACAGAAACAAGAAGTCTTTTGCGCATTCAGCGCATTTAGGATATGATTTATTTTGGATAGTTTCGTTCTTTTAGCTAAAATGCTCAAGATTAGAAGAAAGTTAAGAATTCTACGAATAAATAAAATATCTAAAAAGTTTCATGAAACGTTCGGTTTAGAATAGGAGAATAAATATTTTTGAAAAAAAAGTATTGGTTCTTTACTTGAGTTCTTTACTTTTATCTTAAAAAACAATTCAGATATATTACTTAAAAATATTCGATATCTTATGATTTCAACAAAATTTAATTGTTGCAACATTAAGTGATTGACGTAATAACATAAATTAACAGTTCTAGATGAAATCCATGGAACTTCAGACTAAAGCCATGCATTAAAATTGTAGCGTCAAAATTTACATTTCTTAAAATTAACAATAAAACATTAAAGCCTATAGGTTTGAATTAACATATGCCATCGTTGAAAGTATCAAAATATTTCTCAACAGCTGTAGTTAATTGTGTGTGAACAAATAGTTCAAATTTTTGAATACAAATTTCTCTAAATTGATGCGATAACCAGAATTGAATTATATGCATTGCACCAATCAATTTATATTTTTAATGATCTGAGGCTATGGCCACGTCTTTCAGACTAAAATGCAATTAAGGAGGAAAAATTTGTAAGCAATAAAGAACAAAATTTGAAAACAAAATTAGATTCATTAAAAATAGAATTTATAGAATTTAATGATAATGTAAAATTATTTAGGCAATAATATGTTCCAAAGTTATCTAGAAAAATCTTTAACATTACAGTTAATTCTTAAGTTAATAAAAATTTAAAAATAATTAAAAAAAACAATTTCTTAGTGAATAAATATTACTCAAGAAATAATTGCGTGTCAAATTTAATGACTCTGTCTTATAGTGCATAAAAATCTGTTCATTACTTTTTGATATCACGAAATCTACATAAAGTATGCTAGCTACAAACCACATTAAAAAAAACACTATGAATAAATAAGGTGCATTTCTTTGATAACAGTTCAAGGCACATTTTGATTTCAGTGAATTATCAAATGATTTTTAAAAAAAATGTAACTAAAATGGAAGAAGTATATTTCATCTCAACACGCATTTTCAACACGCATTTTGCTTTCAATAAACGCATAATAAAGCTTAAAAACTAAAACTAAAATGAAACCAAGTCCAGAAGCTTGCGCTGTAGTCCAATTTTTCCTTTCGCCTCTCGCACTTGATGTTTGACGCGACGTTGGCATATATGAACTCTCACGTGTCAAAATCATATGGACTGAGGGGTGCACCATAAAAAAAAGAGGGTGGGAGAGGAGGAAAAGAAAAGGGGATTGAGCGAAAAAAAATATCGTCTGGAACACAGGGAGAGCGGAAGGGGTTCTTTTCGCCTGCAGGCAAGCTATGGACCTGATTTGTGCTCCATATAAAAATGGTATCTTCCGCATCCAATACACAGACTTGAATGGAGGATAGAGAATGTCTGGTATTTATTATATCCTTCTTTTTTTTACGGAAAGGGGGGGGGGCGGACGAGGGATGGTCCTCTTTCCTTAGGGTAAATAAGCACAAAGTGGAAATGTATTGAAGGAGTTTATTTGCTCTGCAAGGGCGATACTGTGGGCCTTGCCAAAAAGTGAGTATAGGTATATAGAACCCTCTAAAAATCGGAGGAAAATATAGAGAGTTATAAGGACGGAGGGTTAGATGTTTTTCTAAGGAGCTTTAGACTGTGCGGTGAGGTCGTAAGGAGGATAGTTTGTAGTTACTGTTCTCCACTTTTCTTTATTTTTTGCAATGGGTTCTTTTAACCGTTTTTATAGAAATCCTAAAATTGTGTAGAAAGTCATTTTAAATCTTTCGTCGATAAACTAATAGTTTTGTAGAAAGGAAAAAGCGAAAAAGGAGATTTAATATCTCTCATCGATTTGGGTTATTTTTTTAAATCATGCTTGGTATGGCATATCTAGACTAGTCCATTAGTAAAAAATGGATTTGATAAAATGTGTGTCATATTCTTTTGGTCAAAGTAACTTAGAAGCATCAGGTATAGAAATTTAAACCGTGGAAGGAGATGATCTCAGCTAACTTTCTAGAGAAACTGGCCCATATTTGTGTTTAGCTTGAAAGAAAAATCACGAAGACAAGTAATCAATTGGTTTCGAGCACGACTAATCATTTATTTTAAAACAAAAATCGGAATACATGTAAAGATTAGTCAAAGGATAAGTACATGCATTCCAATTCACGATTATCAGATATGCAATGCCTGTATTAAGTTACTCTACAGCAAAATGTTATCAATTTTAAACTCTTGTATACTATTTAACCACAGCGCGCAAATTAAGAATTAAATTAAAGCATCAGATATTACACATACACATATAAGGTCGCTGTTATTGAAAATGCATTGCCTGAAAACTTTAAAAATAAGACATTAAAAGTCATAAATTAAATTCACGGTTGTTCAATTAGAATTTCATAAACAGGTAACACGAACATTTCAACCAACAAATGTTTCCGACATGAAATTAGAATAGGGATATTGTCACATAAACTACTATTTAAAAAAAAGTGAAAAGGCATAGAATAACAATAACGATGGTTAAAATTAATTCAATCTACAGTTATAAATTGATATGAAATATAACATTATACGTCCAATTATAAGAACAGCCTTTTGAAATTCAAAGTGTCTGTAAAAATTATTTTTGAATTTTTAAGGTTAGATAGAACATAGAACAGCAAGTCATTTTTGTCAATAAAAACAGGGTGGGTTGTGCAAAATGAAGAGGGGAAAGGATTTCCCCCTCTTCATTCCACTGCAGGGAATTAAGTAAAAGAAAAGAATAACCTGATAAAATATTTCATGAAAGTGGCTTAACACATATTCGATGAAACAGGTGTTAAATGAATAAAAGTGCAACATGAGAAGAAGTGTGAATATCTTTAGCCGGCAAATCCTTTGAACTTTTATTTTAAGTAATAATATAATAAAATATCTTATTGAAGGTTTACTGTTAATACTGCTTTTACTTATCACTAAATTTTCCATACAGCATACTTCTTATGACATTGTTATTCATAAAGCCTTGTTATTGGGCTATTGTGAATTTGCATTCCATAAGATCTGTGTTATACTTTTTGTGTCTTTTCTGTTGAACGTTTTTTTTATACTTAATTTCCACAATAAAGGCAATCTGTAGTGGCACTTTCTTTGTTAGTGATTCCACTTTTTCTTATAAAAATGACTCATTTCAGTTTGCCTGATTTACTTTTAATGTTTATGAACGACCTTTATGTAACTTTAAATTGACATCTTATATGTTGCTTCGTCTATACCAAGTGCGCTCTGTAATGCCATCTGCAAAAAAAAAAAAAAAAAAAAAAAAATCGATAGTTCTGCCCCGACAAAAGAGCATGCACGAAACGACGAATAAAAGATGCGTCGACACATATTAGCTTCAATCTAAGCCTATACAGTCGTTTTACTGATGTTTCCTGGTTATTTTACTGAACTAGAGAAAATACTTTTTGGATATTCTTCTGATATATTTTGTAAATCAGGAAAACATTTTTTATTACATACAAAACTTCAATGTCTTCCTTCTTCCTTTTCTCGTTTTACAAACAAATTCAATCGTTCCCCCTTTCAAAAACAAACTTCAAATTTTAGGGGAATTAATAGAAAATCAGAGAAGATTATAGCTTATTGAACATAACTGTATAAGGCTTCTAAAATAGCACGAATTACATGACGATTAAAAACGAAATATAAAGATGTTTTACTGAGGAAGCTATTAAGATTAAATTACCTAAAAAGACTCAATTGCCATATTACGTAATCAACAATTCTGATAAATCAGCTGATCGCAAACACATACTAATATTAACTAAGCTAAACTTCTCATTTCATTTAACAAAACAGAATCATAACTAATTGATTTATAAGTTTACATACAGTTTAATAGTTTAACCCAATAATCAGAAAGTAAAGAACACAAGGAGTAAACCGATGTTTGATATATTTACTCGCGTCTCATCAGCAGAACTATAAACTTATGATCTAACCACTGATAACAGCAGAAAGCAGCTTCCTCTAATGAATTATTCAACGCGTAAGAATTTATCGCCATTTAAACGTTTCGACACAAACCTGGGATCACTTAAGGCAGAGCAACGAATACTAAGAAACCAGACATCGGGGGAATATTGGAACATTTAGAACGCGGAATAAGTCTCGAAATCATCAAATAGTCACGATCGTCAGATCGAGAAGGAATTTTCTGCATTCGAAAGTAAGGGACAAATGTAATGGCAAATGGTGTAAAATGTTGAGTTTAAAAGCAGTGGAGACGGCGGAAAGTTTGGTGTTTCATTTTTCATCTTTTATTAGAATTCTCGTTTTTCTTGTTAGGTTTCAGATTAATTTTTGTTACATTTTATATGGAACAGTTTTTATTTGTGATTATTAGTTTATAATCATCATGAAAATTGAAGGAAGCTTTGTTAAATAAGTTTAGTCTCGTGATTTTCTTTAAAAGGGTTTTAGAGTATATAGAAATTGTCTAATATTTATGTGATGCACGCAAAATTAAGAGGCAATACATTTCAATATTTTTTACACATTTCAATATTTTTCAATATATACATTTTGTATATTATTGAAAATATTTTGATAGTATTGTAATTTAAACTTAAAATAAAGTCAATCAGAACCGAAAAAAATCGTTTTTATTTGTCTCTTTAGTTGAAATTAACTAAAAAAAAATCTCCTTTTAAAATCTTTTGCTGTTTTTTTCAATATTAATATTTTGTTTATATATATGTAGATCCATTAAAAGATATTGCACAAAATTGCGCAAGAAATATGTACATCTGATATTAAATAAATATAATATTTTTATTGTTATGTTTAATGAAAAAAATATTTAGTACTATCTCAATTTGTATTTTCAATATAAAGAAAACTAAATTGTTTAAAGTTTAACCCTTGTATAGTTTTATCACATGTAAAATGATGAATGTGTGCACATAAACTGAAAGCTCGATCCGAAACCATAAAAAAGTCTTAGCATTTTTAAACCATGATGATGATTAAGCATGGTGTAAAGGCTAGTTAAAATTTTTACTTGGGTATAAAATTCATTCATTTGTTATTGTAAATTAAAATCTAAATAACTTCTGCAATATTAATAACGGTAAATATTAATAATAGTAAAATATTAATAGCAGTAAATATTAATAGTATATATATTATTAATGAGCAAATTTCTACCCATTCAGAACTGATTTAAGAGCAATGAATTAAACCAATGAAATAAAAATCGTTATTTTCACCAACTTTTCTTACTTTAATTTGGAAATTCATTGCTCATCTCTTCGGAGAACAATTGAAATTTGTTGTTAAATGTCACGAGCTATTATAACACGATATCTGTTATATGACTTTGAAAACGCATGTCGTTTGTTAGACTTATGGACAAGACATTAAGTAAGTATTATGTCATTTATGCTTGAAATGATGTGGACAACATCTGACACTCTTTTTTAATTATCAATCCGAACGTCCGTAAGATCTTTGGTTAATAAAAGGAGCATTAAAAGTTTAGATTTTTTGGGATATGCATGAATATATTTGATATTAGAAATTATAATTGTTCTTTTCATATCACAAATCACGTCTAAATATTCGTGAGAATCAATAATACGGCAATGAAGTAACAAAATGATTAGTGTTCCTCTTTTTTTACCATCTTCATTTTTTCCCCTTCTTCATTCATACATGAAGAAAGTTCAATTCTTAAAAAGCGATTGTCATACTCATATCAACAGATAGAGTCATATTCTCATTGATGGATTTGACACAAAAATTTTTATGGATCTACAATCTTGATATAATGACTAATACAAAAAAAAGTATTCTTTAATGTTATCATTTTCATACCAAACGATCAGATATTTACAGGTAAAAGTTTCCACTTTTTCCGATTCTTAAAATTATTTTCTAGTCTCTCGAATTATCTTTAATTTCTGACTTTTGTTTTGTTTCCCCGCTTTTTTTAGATTCTGCACGCACACAATGTCTTTTATAGGTCTACTGCGTTTCCGGCAATTCTTTTCCAAAGCTTATAAGTTTTAAATGAATTTCTATATCTTTGTCATGATATCTGCTTAGTCTGCTGAGTGTGTCGTTCGCTAGTCATGGATTTAATAAAATATCCAAATAATTGGTAAAAATTTGACTCTTCAGATGCCATTTCAAATGAACTATATCTTCTTTGTTTGCCAGAAAATCATATGCAAACACACATGAATTAGCGCTAAATATATATATATCTCCCCAACAAATTAAATCCCAGTACCATCGTAATATTTTAAACTTTATTAGCCTATCTTGTGCTCATCTGACTTGATTGCTTCAGTCGGTGCATAGTAAATTATGCAATTAACCGAAAGAATTCCACCCGAAAAACTTAATCTTGTAAAAGATCCAGTATTCGTAATGATGAATATTAATTTATTAGTTGAAACACAAATTTTTGAAAATTGTTTAAGTATCAGATGTATAGATATTTTCTTTTTACCTCAATGCAATGTTGATAATTTCATCGGAAAAATCCAGGCCCTGAAATACCCATTCATCTGAAATTAACCATAAACGACGTTGAAATTAATCAGGAAGCAGGAAAACAACGGGCCAGACGATGCCAAAGTCTAGCTGTCTACTTCAATAACAGAAATAAATAGCATACACACTAACTCGTCCCCCTCCACCTAGCCTTCTGTTCCAAATACCTCTGAGAACAGCATGCGGCTTTTTATTAATGGGAAGTTGCCCACAATGTTTCTGCGTCCCATAATGACCTCACAAAACGCGACTGTGCCAACTAATCCATTACAAACTAAGTGGCTGAACGCATACATCAACTAGCAATGTTATACATTACTCAGTGCAATTACACGAGCGTTGAGTCACGCGCGGTTGGCGACGCGGGTCCTCGCCAAATCTCCGGATGTCGCCACTGGATCCCTTTTATCCATAGTGGCAGGAAATTGGTGGCCAGCGGCCGGATTCAATTACATTTCGCCGGACTCCTAAGTGAGGACATTTGTTATTTTACTCGCGACAGACGAACCGACGGAAATGAAGGCAAGAAGCCTCGGACAAACCGGTGTTTGTTTTCATTAGGTGTTTTTTGGGAGGGTTGGAGTTTAGTTGGAATTCTTCCCTTTTTGGGGTGATCAGCCACCCCGTGTCTAAAGAAGGATAGTAGTAGGTGGTTTCATTTTTCATTGTCTTTGTTGCCCTGCAGCTGATTCATGATGGGGGGGGGTGATTTTTTTTGTTAAAAATAGAGAATAATTACATGAAATGAATCCATACTGACGGGACTGCATTCATCACTTTGTAGGGGTTCTGAAAACACTTTGAAAACCCCTTTTGGACTGATCCTCGAAATCGCTTATATTTACATACTAGATCCCTATGGCACCAATCTCATCGCACCCCTTATTTGCATTTCTACTCTGTGCTTTTCAATATAATTCTTTTTTTTTTGCTTTATTACTTATACGGCAACCATTACAACTATGCAATGATTCTTTTAGAAATCGCGTATATAACAATCTAATCGCATAACGCTTTGTAATGCATCGATATGTAAAATTGGATTAGTAGATATGGATGTCAAATTAAAAACTTTAAAGAAAAATAGTAATAATTTTCTTTGCAAATATTATACAAATTTCATTCAATCTCCCATTTATCATCGACATTTTTTTGTGACTCCATGCATAAATAATATTCAACAGAGGTTAATGAAGAATGAGATAATGATAAGTAAAAATAAATTCAGTTAGTTATGTCTGGTAGTAAATTTTAAACTAATTTTTTTAAAACTTTCCAAAAGTCGGATTTTTTAAAATTTGCAAATAATAAACAGTCTGATAAAGAAAACCTCTCTATCAAAGATTTCTCAGTGTCAATATTCATGTGGTGGTCATTTTGTGATAGAACCAATATTTCACGTAGCTTAGGAGAATATATAAAAGCAAAAAGTAACTTCTACTAATATAAAAAGTGATATTATTTCTTTTTGGTGACGTTTTTAAGTAAATCTATTGAAACTACAAATCTCAAATTTGTAACAAATATATAAACTCTCTTCCAAAATTTCTTTTTCTAAAAGGAATTCCCTGAAATAATTTTAAAGAGCATTAACAGGTGATTTAAATGATAATAATACGCACCAGTTTATTGATTAGTTTTCCAGGATTAGTCCAATAATAATTTAATTTTCCAAGCAAACATGTTGGTCACCAAACTTTACGGATAATTAAAGCTTTTAAATAAACATTACCAATCAACTGAGATAATAAGTGGCATATAGCTTTATTCTCTTATTCGTTCACTCTTGTCTTTGATTTTCATGCTTTGCAGATTGAATTTTTTTTAAAAAAATTTCTTCTATTTCTTCGATCTCTTCATTCCAGGTTGAAAAACGCGCAAATGGGAAAAGTGAAAGGATTTCGTTATTTTTCACGCTTCAACAAAAATAAATAAAAACAAAAGCAGTGACACACGTTCTTTTTTTCCTTCTTTCTTCTCTTGTTTATTCCCCGTCATGTGTGTGTGCCCGGATGCATCTCCATGAACCGAAATCGATTCGTGCATCGAAATCGGATTCGAGAATTGGTCTTATCGATTTCAAAAGCCATTTCCCCACCCTCCTCTCCCCAGCATCCCCAATTCGGAAGGATGCAAGTCCATTTCTTGGTCTTTTATTTTTGGGAAAATTCCCCAGCCATCAGTTTGCTAAAGTACTTATGCCCCTGCTTGTGGGATGGAAGCTCTCTCTTCTATTTTTTTTATTTTTATTTTAGTGCCTTTTTTCTTTAACCCCCCACATTCCGCCTTTTTGGGGGAGTATCGCATGCAGAAAAGTGTAGTAAAAAAGCTGAAGGGAGTTACTCGAATTGTTTCGAAAATGCATGTACATTTGTTAGGACAATAATGAATTTGTTCTTTTATTGCTTTTGCGTAAAAAGATGGTATTATAATCGTTAAAAAAATTCGAACATGGGGTTTGGATGAATCTCCAAGTTCAGACATCCCCAAATCCGAAAAACAGGTATTCGAATTAAGTCTATATTTGAATATGTTAACTCAAAAATACTTTGAGTTAAACATTTTAGTATATGATTTAATATTAAATATATTGTGAAATTTAGTATATGATCCTCACAACAAATTTGTAGATTTTTTAAAAATCGAATTTCGAATACAGTCTACTCGGAAAAAGTCTATCTGCATAGCTCCCTAGTACAAGTGAGCATGATAACGATAAAATAAAAAGAACTAAATAGATAAAATTTGCCATTCAGTTTTAGCGTATATATTGTAGATCCAGATCATTTTTAAAGCCAAATGTGTAAAGGAGCTGACCATCTGTTGGCGCGAACTTTTGCATGCATTTAAATGAGATAATTCAAAAACTTAACAGCTTAAGTGAATGAAATTTAGTTCACAGTCTTAGAATCTAGACTGTAGATTCCTTTTAAAATTTGAACCAAATCTATTAGAGATTTGATAATTTATCATGTACGTAAACTCAAAAACGCAATGACTTAAATAAAATTTAGTATGTGATTTTCTGTGACTGCAATTGTGATTATATACCAGATTTTAGCTTCAATCAGTAAGAAAAAAGGCACCTAAAATAATTATTTCGTTTTCTGATACTTGTGTATTAACTGAAGGCCAAAGATTCATCGTTCTAAAAAAACACCAAAAATTGCTTGCTAGATTCAGTAAAAATCTGAGCAGTCATAGTATTTATAAATTAGGCCATGGTTCACAATTATATGTGGGTAGAAATATATATATATATATTTAAGATCAGGTGAAAAAGTTTCAGAAAGACCACTCCCACTGGTATTTTATAAGGTTAAGTAGTGAATGGGCAACTAACTGCTCGTGTAGTATCTTAGTATAACAAATTTTGTAGAAGGCATGGAGAGACGCAAGCATGCATTTGGGGACAGCTATATATATGTTATATAGTTGACAAAGATCAGTAATCATGATGCGCAGAAATCCTTATACACAGAAGAAACAAAGAGAAGAATACAATCGAAATTTCAGACAGACATATCCAAAATAGTTACAGATCCATAGTTATGGTGATATAGTTTATTGTCATTCTAGTTTTAAATTTTAATGTTATTTCCCATTGCCTTTGTTTGAATTATTATGAAGGCATTGCAAAAATTAGAAAGAAAAAAGCAATCTGAAAAAAGCAATTTATTGGTCCACTCTTATCGTAGTTTCATTGCTAAAACGTTATATATATAAATGGGGAGAATTTTATTTAAAGTTGTTTGAGTCAGTAAACACATTTCTCAAATATGTATGAAATTTAAATTTTTCTACAATTTCCTACTCGCACCAATGATATTAGTAAAATATTCTTGACACTATAATATGTTAAATAACTTTTTTTCTTCAGTGATTAAAGATGATCGAGCTATGAAACACTGAAAATCACTATTTTTGGTGAATCTTAGGGATAAATTCGTAAGCATGAAAAAAATTTTAGCGAATCATTAGCAAATTGAAATTATACATTAGATTGAAATTAAGCATACAAAAAATTATAACCACATTTAGGTAATTCAATCAGTTCTAATCATGAAACGCTGCTTTTTTTTAATCATCTGTTTAAGAGTGTCAGTAGTTTCCTTTCATTATTAAATATGAACTGATAGGACTGGAGGGCCGTATAAAAAAAATTAAGATTCGTAACTAATTCAGAACTACATTTACTGAATCAAACAATATAAAATATAATCCTTTCCATTATCTAAAGCATTTTCAAGAAAACTGGCATTTAAATTGGAATTATATGCCCATATTTAACGTATTTGAAATGAGCTATGGGGCTCTGATAAGAACGAACACACTGCAAAATTTTGATGCAAAAAATCTCATTCCAAATTTTTTATTTTGTTTCGCTTTTTCCAATTTTTACTTGTCGCGCTCATAAGCAAAAAGATATGATTCTATAAGCAGTTTTTTGGAGAAATTTAACACCAGCTGATTCATCAAAATTCTTGACTGTAATTCTTAACAATTATTTTTGACAAAATTCTTGATAATAATAATTTCTTTGTGTAAGAGAAAATACCTTTCTAAAATTTCTAATTAAAGAAGACGTCCAAGATAAATCCTTATTTATGCCTTCAGTTTTGGTGTATGCTAATAGATATCTGGATAATTATTGATATATTTCAGAATGATATAAATGTTATTTTAAGGCCACGTTAGCTTCAGTATTAATTGCACATTTATTGGATCAATTCTTTCGTAAAATTAAAGGAAATATAATCTTTTAACCCTTTCTAGGGCCGTGGGAAGTATGCTTCCCACCAAATTTATCAATCTTTGTATGAAATTATGTAGGTCGGCATAAGTCCTGACAAATTTTTTTAGAAAGTCAGAAACTTAGATGCTTCAATTCTCTATCTCAGACAAAATGATGTGTCTTGAACTGTTGCTCAATTGTTAATTAACAAAATTAATTAATTAATCAAATTAAATTTATCTAATAAGCTAAATGAATCTTCTTTCTTATTCTAATTTCAAGCCTAAAATATTTTAACATAATATGACTATAATAGAAAAAATGACCCTTTAAAGGGTTAATGCATTTTAATTTAATTTGATTTGTTTGTAAAAATAGAATATTCTAATAGTAGTTTTACTCGTTTTCCTGAGGTATAAGTGTCTTGAATTTTTTTTTTTTTTGCATTTATTAACACTGCTGGCATTTATACGAGTTATTTTACATTTTTTAGAACCGAATTATCATTTAATCGATTGAGGTAAGTAAATTTTAATTTCATACACATTACGTCACTTTTGGCAAATTAAGGAGATGACCGTTTCAAGATTTCATAATAAATGTTTATTAACAATTTATGATTGAAAAGCACAAAAATAAGCAAAATAAAATAAGTTTTCATCTTTTTTGAACTATCAAATTATGTTTTTAAAAACAGCTTTTTCGAAATCTACCTCATTCTGAATATCACAGCTTTAGAACAAAGACACTTATTCGAAACCAAACGATCTCCCCCCTTCTAACTTATCCTCTGGAAACTAACAAATTCACGGAAGCAGTGGACACACATTCCTATCCTAAAATAACTGAATCATAAATGAAGCTGAATACCAGATTCACCCTTTGATCAAGGCACAAATCCAGAACACGACCACCGACCACACAACGTAGGCGAGTCACCATCCCCTTGGGAGCCAGGGCCTTGGTTGGCAATAATCACAACTCACCCAATGTTTAAAAATGCAATTCACCAAATCCCACCCTTGACATCTCGAGGTGCAAAGGTGTTACTCGGGGCTTACATTGCTTTGATTCCGAATGCAAGCGGAGACCAGTGGGCCCAGAGGGAGTTATTTAGACCCAAATACCATTATGATTGTTCTTGGAGTCTTCTTAGGGATATTCGGGGAGAAAACAAACCTTTCGCAAGAGAGATTTGTGATCCCCGAGGATGGACAGGACTTAAATTCTGTGGCAACTTCTTTTGTGATGAACATAGGTAGATGAAGAAGTCGAGGCTTAGGGATGTTAAAGAAAAAGGATAGCGTGTCGTTGATGCAATAACTTTCTAGTTATTTTTCTGTTCCTGCACTTGCATTTTCTCATGTTCGCATACAATGCAGAAAAAAAGTAAAAAAAAAAAAAAAAAAAAAAAATCCGAACTCGAGATTTTGACGAATCTCCGCATTTAAGAATTTCACGAGTTCCAAAAACAATTTTTTTTTGGAATTATATCTGTATGCGGACATGACAACTCAATAATGCTTTAAGTTACACAAATGAAATTTGATATATAGTCCTAAAAGCAAATGCGTCGATTTCTAACAAATTTTGAACGAAATCTACCCAGAAAAGTTTGTCCATCCGGCTGTCCGAGTACAAGTGAACACATTAAAAGGAAAACAATGGTTCTCTAATAGGTTCTTTTGTAACTATTGTTCACCAATAAAATATGGTTAATAGACAAATACCGCTTATCTGGAATTAGTTTTGACCCTATACGGATCATACCTTGAAGTTCACAACTATAATTCCTTCTTTAGATTATCTATTATAAGAATATTTAGTCTTTTTGGAATGTGGAACTACAATAAATCTTTCATCTTTATTTTCTTACATGAGACACCATAGATCTTACGTTTTTGAAACGAAACAAGCCATACTGGAAGTTTAGAGACATTTTTAGGAATTTGATGACGCAAGAACCATACATGACTATACTGTTTCAGGCTTTTTCAGAGAAAAGTAATCATAATATAATATAATTTTTTTTTGAAAAATTAATTATGCTATTGGAAACAATAATTTTTTAAATTCCTAAAATTATAAAATTCAAATTATCAAATCCACGAACAATAATTCAAAAAGACAAAAATTTACATAAATAAAATTCGGTATGCGAGTGTGAAACAAAATTTGTAGATCTGAGAACAAATGTTTTGAAATTAATAATTTATCAGGAAAAGATAAATACGCACCCGATTACCTTAATTTTTATCAAACTTGATAATCTAAAGTGTCGAATGTATTGTCATTACAAGAATTGTCAATAATCCTGACAGTTCTAGCATTATTAAAGAATAGTGCTTTGTATTTAAGCATTTAAAAGGCACTAGAAAACTAGTATTTGTTTTACCATTTTTTTAAAAATTAATTTCCTGTGGAAATTGAATTATTTTTTTTTTACATTCAAGTTACTGAAACAAATCACATGAACGTGACTTAGAATTAAAGTATTTGTGTTTTTCTTCAGTTTGAGGAAAAATTTATTATTTAAAAAAAATGGCTTTATAAATGTTTAATTAAAATCTATAAATTTATGCAATAATTTAATCTAAATATAATATCCATTCCTTATATAATCTAAAATTCATAATCTTAATATATCTCAATTTTGAACTTTAGAAGGCGAGTTCTTTAACTTTGGATAATCTAAAGACCCCTAAAATGCTGGATCTGGTTCTGAATTTAGTAAAATAAGTCATTTTGTTTCAATATTTTTAATATTTAGGGTAATCAAGGAAATGTTTTGTTGCCTTTCCTGAGAGTATATTGGTAGCATAAAACTGCGATGGAAAACTACTTAAATGTTTCTACTGTCAAAACTCAAACTTAGGATAAGAATCCTTCTCTCCCAACTTTAAAACAGCACCCTTCTCACTTCTTCATCTCACACCCTTTCTCTCCCCCCCTTCTTTAAAAATTTTCTTAATTAACCCGTCCTAGAGGAACTCTAATTTCCGGTTTCGTCCGGCACCATTTCCGGCCTCCCTCGATTTCCGGGTATTGGCACGAAAATTGGCACCCGGACTAATTCGCCCTTAATTAAATTTAAATCTCTAGGATTTTAAGCTTTTGCGAGGTGGGGGGAGGGAGGCATCTTTAATGAAGACGGAGTGATGACGTCATGGGGGGATGGGACAGAAAGTTGGAATTTGAGTGTTCAGTAACAGTGGGTGGAGGAGAGGGAGAGTCGAGTGTAATATGTTTCTGGGACTGGCCCGGCTCGTGTAAAGGGGGATTATTTACTTGTTTGTTTTAGGGAGGGGTGTGAATCGGATCAACAATCGTGTCTGGAATTTTGATGGATGGATAGAATGGATCTGGGGATGGGCAGGGACGGAAGAGGTCTTCTGGGAGGGAGTGATGACAGAATTGGCGAACGAATAGGTTGTCAATTGCAAGTTGGTTGTTCTATAAAAGATTTATTAATATTGTTCCATCTTTGAAACTATGTATAAAAAGTTCATTCATATTTCAGCTGAACGAGGTTCGCTTCTAAAGTAACGAGCAGATATCTAAAAATATTAGTTTCGAAGTTTTCCATAGAAATTTATTTCTATGAATAAAATATAATTAAACGAATCATTCAAATTTGAAAAAAAAAAAAATCAATCTCACTATTTATGGTACGATATTCATATTTCACTATTCGTAGCACGATCGTTTTAGGTTTAATTCGTTTGTCTTTCATGTAGTTTTTAAAAATTTGCTTTTAACTATGAAAATGATGAGATGCATACAAATATGTCGCAATAAACATGTGTATAAGTGTAATAAAAATTGAAATTAAATTGCATCTTGGACGTAGTGCACTTTTCCATATACAGAGCACAAACCGTTCATTTTGTTACAAGCTAATCTTATAGTAAACAATCAATCAGGGTATTTCTGAATGGGATTTAGTAGAAACCTGTTGTTGCTGTTATCCAAGCCTTGTTTATGAATGTAACTAAAAACTGATGTTCTCTCTCTCTCTCTCTCTCTATATATATATATATATATATAAAATGGAAAATTATATTTTATTTACAAACCAAAATGACTTGAGGATTTTCTTTTTCTGTATTTCAATTTGTGAAATATAATTTGGTAATTAAAACCCGCATGCTGTTTGCTCGAACATGTCCTTTAAAGAAGAACTCAAATAATCTCCTTTTGTATTAAAGTTAACAAACGCATCTTGTACTATAGATTATTACAAAGAGATACATAATATTAATTAGCGTCAACATTTCAGTTTATAATTCCAAAAAATTGTTTTTCAGTAAAAACTGTTTTCAACTTCATTAATTTTGATATCTCTTTCAAAAATCTCAAGCATGTAGCATTGAGATAAGATTTTTTCTTTATGATCGTTCCAGGAATCATAATGAAACAGGACTAACAACCAGAAATATAATAATATGACTCAGACAGCCTTAAGATACGATCGTTTTGCATGCAATTATAATTTTTCTTTCTTGAAGTCTTCTCTATTTCATTCATTAATGGTTGATTCAGGCACCCAAATATTCACGAGGAATATGGGCTATATTTGCTTTCGAGAAATGTTTGGATATATCTGTACGTCCATTATTTTTTCATATATTACCTGATATTAATGCCATGTTCTTTTAATTGTCTTATATAAGTTTTATTTACTATGCAAATGAGTCTTTATAATGCTGACATCACAATGCTATTCAAAGATAAATATTGGTTCATCCGTATTCTAAATGTCGTCATATTGTAACCACATTTTTTTTATTTATCTTGCAAGTTATAGAAATATTAAACAGAATCCTTTTTCTTTACCTTTTTACATTTTTTTAAAAAAAACTTTTTACTGTGTATTTAATGAAAATAAGAAAAAGGTTTGAATTTCAGAGCAGTTATCTGTTTTTGGAAATTAGGAGAATTTTTTTATGGCCAAATTTCAGGAAATATTTGCGCTGCTATTGAATTAGCATCATTAAAAAGACAATTATTTAAATTTTGAACTAGTGTAAAATTAATTTTTACGTAATAATATTTTGGAAGTAATAATATAAAAATGGAAAAATTTAGCTTAATTTTTAATTTAATAAATATTAATTAAAGCCTGAAAAAAACCGCTCCGAGGTGCATATTCCCATTCTTCCAAATATGTATGCGACAAATTTGGCAACCCTAAATCAAACGGTTTGTGCTGTAAAGCGCAACCTCTCTCACACGCATATACACACACGCACACACATTTTCATCTTTATTATTAGTAGAGATAGATAGTGTTACAAACCTGCAATTCGGCTTCCCAGCATAGTTTGTTCCATCGTCGGAAAGAAAGTTTTAAAGTCATCGGTACTAGACGGCGTCCAGGTGGCGCGTCGAAGGTCCCAGAGCTTGGCGACAAACTTGGCGACTATTTGGCCAATTGGCGACGAATTTGGCGACTTTGGCGCCAAAATAGATAATACCCGAAACTTCGAGAATTTCCCCGATCCGTCCAGTAGGAACCGAGATACGCCTCGAACGTTCCTGATTGGTTGAGAGGCTTCTAGCCCCGCCTCCTGAGACCTATAAAAGGAAGCGGCCGCCGCTGCCGAGGGGAGACGACAGAGGAGTCGAAGGAGTAAAGTCCGAAGACGGAGCGGAGGAGTTGTAAGCAACAGAGCGGAGTAGGCGGAAACGACGGTGAGCAGCGACGGAGTCAAGCTCGTGCTGAACTGAGCTGTGCGCTACTGTCTGCAGTAGATTCTGGTTGTATGCTGCTGTTGTATGCTACACGTCTCGGGTGAAGATAATCGTCTTCTGTGCTGTATATAGTTGTCGCTTTTGTGCTGCCCTGTGTGTCTTCGTGTAAATAAACGTCGTTGTTTTTTATTCTATTTCTGCTTGCTGATTGAGCGTTCTCCACACACCATATCATTCCCACTATCCAAACGAACCTCGGCAGAAAATTTCGTAACAATAGTAAATTAAATGAAGCTTCATTAAAGCTAAATGAAGTTCCATTAAATATTAGTAACTAAAATCAAAAAATATAAATTATCAGTTTTGAATCTTATAATAGAAATAGAGATCTAAGATATGTGAGTCTTCCTCAATTAAAAAAAATTATTAATGAAACACTGCACAATATAAAATTTGTATCAATGGAAGGCTATCCTTTTATTGGTCTCATAATGGCCTAATTATAAATAGCTAATTTATAATTTGTGCAATAATATAAGTCTTAGTTATTGGGAAACGAAATGTGTTAACTTCTGTTAATTTTATGGATTTCGATTAACATAGTAAAATTTTTGAAAACACTTTTTAGCGGTTACTCTCCAAGAAGTAGCAATTTACGAAATGTGAGACCTGTAGGGAGTTTTGAACGATTACCACATCAGGTAAGTAACATCATTCATGGTACAAATAGATATTATCCAACTTGTAAACACTGCCATGCTAATAGGTAGATAATTAATAACCAAAAACAGTGTTAGTAATTTATAATTTTTGAAAAGTTATAAATAAATAAAATTGCATTTGAAGTTGAGAGTGTGTATTTCCCAACAACAGGAAAGCTATTGTTGGGAAACAATTTTTACAAATTTGAAGACGTTTTTAGTATTGAACGAGGAGAAAACAAAGACTTAGTTTATCAGCTTACTAATAATTCTTTTCTAGACGCAAGAAGACGTTAAATATAAATTTACAAAAAAAAAAAAAAAAAAATGTAAATATATTTTCTTCGATGCCCTTTTTTATATCTACCAAGCGATAGTAGAAAGGAATATTTCTTAATACTTGCTCAGACTTTACTACTTTCGATAATTGTTTATGCCCATTAAAAACATCATATTCTTTATGTTTATAAAGTCCAGCGTTTAAAAGTTTTTGTTCAGATTTATCTGCCCTAACCAGTATGTCTGAAATACACTCTTATGCTCTATGGAATTTTAAAAAACAGAACTTGAAACGATGAATCTTTGAGGCCCCGACCGTGTTCGTAAAAATGTTATCCAGGTCGAAAAGCACAGATATGATGAGGATGGGGGGAGGTGGCGGCTTCCTTAAATTAGAAAATTGTCCTTTATTTACATGCAAATTCAAAATTGTAAGAAATAAGAGAGCCAGTGAAATTTATTAATAAAATGAACATAAAATTAAGAGAATGCAGCTTCAGTAAATAAAATAAAGTAAAATAGAACAAAAGAAACGAAAAATACAATGAAAAAGGGGTGAATGAAAAAAGAGAATAAAATGAAAGTGAAAATGGATTCATTTATTCATTTTCACGAGAGTATAAATTTATTCATTTTTTTTCTCATAAATTTGTAGATTAATGATGCAAATTAAGCGAATTATCACTTTCCTTTCTAGCACAATATGTTTATGATACGTCATGAATCGATATACAGTATCGTGAAGACATCGTAGCAATACTGCCAGGTATTTATTTTGTCATAATAGATTTAGCACAATTAACAACATCCTCTAGAAGGTTTCTCTACAGCTGTAGCGGTTTAGAATATGCAGTCACATGTGGTGAGAATAGGAAATTTGTTGGCCATAGAAATTTTGAAATATAATGTTTTGTCAAGTAATTTGATGCTATGAGTAATCTGTAAGCTGGCATTTTATCGACACAACTTGACCTTTCCTGTGATTGGAAGTTTTGAATGCTTTTACTACAGAAATGTGTGTATATTCTGTATGTCATTGAGTTACATGAGACTTGTTGTCACAAGTTAGATACTTATTTTGTGTCTAACAATTAGAGAGTCTTTGTTTGTGTGGTTAACAATCGTTTAATTTGGGACATATTTAAAAATATTCAAAATTTTTTAAACATAAAAATAAAATGTCACTTTAAGAAAAGGAAACTGCGAATAGTAGCAAGATCATGTTTTGATATTTTTCTTTTATTTTCGAAACTTTATTAATAAAGATTTTATGATTAAAGTGGAAATTTAGATTGAAAATATTAAATTATTAGAAAGTGTAGCTGTAGTTATATTTTCAAGATCTACTTAAAAACTAACATCAAGAACTATTAAATATGTCTATTACTTCCAAAATGATAAATTTTAAAACTTTATTTTATTAGGTATCATAGATTTACCAAAGTTAATTAGTCCGTATTTATTTTATTTCTAATTCTTGTAAAACAGTCGTTTTAAGTCTTTATATTAGGTCAAAGTTAGCTTTCAAATTCCCTTACTCAGATCCAATTTTTTTTTTTCATTTTCAACTTTTATAAATAGTATATTTTTAAAATATTTAATCTATATAATCATTTATAAAAGGGATATATTGTTTCAATTATATAACCATTTATAATATACATATATAAAACTGTATAGATTGTATTGTCAATATTTTTTAAAATTTTTAATTTTGCCTATTACTGAAAAATTTTTATGACGTAAACAACTAATCCACCTTTGAATGGAAATTAATCAGTACATTATTTTTTTTAACATTTTGCTTTAAAATAAATATTTACAACATTTGATAAAAATCTCTATATTAAGGAAATAATAGGTAGCAGACTGTAAATAATTCTTTGAATTTGTCAATGGTTTTGAAGCAAATATTTGTAATACTTAATACATAAACCTATTATGTAAAGGAAATTAATACCAGCAGACTGTATAGACACCTGAAGGATTTTCACACTTTGTTTTTAAGTAAACCTTAATAGCATCGGATGTAATCTATTATATAATGGAAATAATAATTAGCAGACTAAAAAGAATTTCGAGATTTTTTTTCACATTTTGTTTTAATGTAAGCATGTATAATGTTTGGTGAGTAAGCCTGTTACACTGATGCGTTTATCTTCTTTTTTTCCATCTTTACTTTTTTTTTTATACTTTGAGATAAGAAATTTTGCAATCATTTTTTTTCATTCTCTTCCTGATGTTTCATAGCTCTGAAATTTTATCTTTCTCTGTGATTAAATATTTTATGTTTTTAGAGTTTAATTAGCAGTTTAGTATTTCGTTTTTAATCATTTAAGAGAAGCACAACCGGTAGTGAATTTAAGAAACAATAATAGCAAATGATTATAGATAACATTTCTGATATTGAGTTATAATTTGTTTTAATGCTTAAAAAATAGAAAATAACAATAGATGTAGCTGTTATACAACTCTACTACCTTAATATCCTTATTATGGTCCTTTTTGGGGGTCATTATTAGATTGTATTCTAAGCGAGTGTCGTGTATTTTCGTGTTCGTGTTTGTTTTGTCTTGTGAAATATGGAACTAATTAAAAAACTAAATAACTTTTCCTGAAACTCGTCTATTATCTACCTTATAATGAAGTTATAAAAAGTCTCGTCCCTCTACATAATAATAATAAATTCATCTGTAAACTCGCTCTTATTAATGCGCTAAAAAGTAAAAAAGATAAATAAATAAATAATATTTTTGTCAAGCGTCTTGAGATCAAAACAAAATCTTAATAACGGAAGATCAACAACTTTTTAATAGAAATATCCTTAAGGAAAAAAATATCATAACCATTCATTCAAAAATAAATAAATATTATTAATTCAGTTAGAATTCAAATTAATTGGAGTGACCAGAGTAGTAATATCACTGTCCACGTTTTAATGACTTTATTTTTATTTTCGAAATTTTGACAACACCGGCGGGATTGGTTTCCTCGACACTTTCTGGCATGCTCTCTAATAATAGTATCCCACAAATTGTGAAGATTTGCACAAAACTGTGAAGATTCTGAGTTCTCCATTTTTTATTTTCAGAATCCGGCATATGATAATTGTGTGTTTCTGAGTATATAGTACAGAAAACCGGTATTTATATTTTAATTAATAATGACAAAAATGAACAATAATGACAAAATATCGATTTTTGACATGAATCCAGCATTTTTATTGAAACTAGTTTGCAATCTTTATTGATATTTTTTTGGCGATTAATCGTTTGCATGCGGTTTATATAAAAATATCTGAAAATAATATATATATTTTAAACGCTTATTTCCCGGCAAATTATTAAAATTGAAGCAATTTTTGAAAGCAAAATTATTAAAATTTTATATCAAATTTCATTTTCTCGAGTCGTTACGTTTTTGCGGTTTCGTATTTACATGCATGCAAATGTACAGACCAACAGATAATCAACCCTTTTATATATACTATAAGTTCAAAGTTTTGTAATGATATATTTCAGATGCAAAACTTGTACTAATTATTTTTCTATCTAACTTTTTGTTATGATGTTTACTTGAATTAGGACAATCGAATAGACAGGTATCTTTTCATGGGTCCTGTTAAAAATGTGATAGAAATCTACAAATTAAGTGTGTAGGCCATATACAACATTTCGTTCAAACTTAAATCGTTTTCAATTTATCGTGTTCACACATACGCTGAAAGGCCGGGATAGCTTGGTTGGTAGGGCATTGTACTCGCATCCTTTAGGTTGTGAGTTCGAAGGCCGAAGACTCTCCGTGTATATGGTGGCTGGCGCACGTATAAACCTATCCTTGTCACAAAGTCCTTCATGTAGAGAGTAATGACACTGGGGGCACTTAGTACAGAGGTGATCGTTCTCTGTTTCAGGTCTAACTTACGATCTGTGAATGAGAGAATGAATTGCATGAATGAAGTCCACCCCGTAAAAAGTGTTGTGACACGTGAGTAGCTAAGTCGTAATCTTGGCCCTAGTTGGCTGTACTGAAAAAACAAGAGACGCTCCTTCGGCTTAAATCGCTGACATATAACTGTCAGCAGCCTTGTAAAATATAAATCTTTGGAGAGAAACTAACATTTTTACAAAATCTATCAAGCGAATATGCATTTTGAATGCATTTTTGTCAACCGAATGAAACAAAAATTTCGCACGTAGCTACAATTGTAATTGCAATATAACATAGTGAATTCCATTAATTTAAATCATTCCATTTATGAGTTTCTGCGTTTAAATGCATGTGAAAGTATTGACCGACAGACAGTCAATCCTTTAATAGATTTTGTTCAACACTTTAAAAAGAATTTAGATCTTAAACGCTAAGACAAAATAATAATTTTTATTTTTCTAGCTTTCTAATTTGGAGTTATCAGATTCAATTGTAATCAAATAGCCAGACAAACTTACTTCCTGTGAATGGATTTCGTTCAAAATTTGAAAAAAATCTTCAAATGTGGTTGCAAGTCCATATATCAAATTTCATTCATCTAGTTCCAAATGTTTTGGAATTTTCGTATCTGCAGACATTGGAGTCCGATAATTCCATTTATATTATTCATCTATATTATTCCATATGAATTCTCCTCCAGATAATTTGAAATTATCGTGTTCAGATAAACAGAATGTCAAAAATGTGTTTTTTGAAACTCAAAGAGGTCTGAAACGAGATTATCCGTCATATTCTTACGAACAAATTCTTTTGACTGTTACAATATTTCCCCTTTGTACTTTTTGTATACGAGAAAAAGAACAAAAAGACAATAAAAGTGCATTAAAGAATTAATTTAAAAATAATTAAAAAATATTAATTTATTTTTACCATGTTAATATTATAATGAACAGATTGTAGTTAAGAAACGATAAGAAATTATCTTGCAATCCTTTCCGTAACCTCACTTCCCTCTAAGCTTCCACACAGAACCACCCCTGTGAGTACTGGACTTCCAGCAATCCCACCGATGCCAGACGACATTCTCCAACCTTATTTGCCACTCTCCCTTACGAAATTCCCGTAATTTAATGGTGGGTGGACAAACGACTTCGACAGACGATTTACTACCGCTTCTTTTCCCGTTTTCTTCCTAGCCCCAAACCTCTCACTGAATTCAATATTTGCTTTGGCAACGTTTCGAATCAAAAGGTGGGGATTGACAGAGTGAGGAGTGGTGGGAGGGGTAGGGAAACAGCCCCGAGCATGGCCCCGCAACACAACTGCCATTATGATAATGTTTCAGCGTGTGTGTATTTTGGCTAAGACTTGCTGCGGTTGGCCGATAAGGGTCTTAACGCCACTGCAGGGTTGCCTGCACACTTCTAGTTTGGTGGGGGGCAGCACAGGGAGAGGGGTGGCGCGGAAGAGTGTTGCCACCGGCATGCACGTCGGGAGAAAGATTGGTATGTGATGATAAAGAGAAGGGGTCATTTTTCTTTGAGCTCAAGTAGAGGTAGAAAATGGGAACATAGTGTGCAGATTGTTTGAAGCGAAGTGAAATGGGATAGTTTGTATTTATTTTGTGGGGCGTGCGGTTGTGAAAGAGTTATTGGTGGCTTTCGAAAGGGCTTTTAGGGAATAAACATTTACAAAGGGTTGAATGAGATGCCGTTCCATCTAGAATAGAAACGAGAACAATTTGATGGAGGGAGGCGAGTTTGAAAAAAAAATGTCTTGCACCTTGGGATAGTCAACGCTGAAGTATGCTACATTATATTTATAAAGATTTTAAGATAACCGCAATTTCTATTCGACATAGTTTAAAATTATATATGCTCATTTTATAAAAATAATTTTTTTTTCAAAAAACAACAACACTATAAGACTTTTTTTTTTCAGAAATAAAATTTTAGCATAGTTTTTGAAAAATAAGCATAACGTTATTTAATTTTAATTTAGTTAATTAATTTCTATAAATATTATTCATTAGGCATCAATTTTTATTTTATTTTCAGTGTAATTCTTTTAAGTCTAGCAATATAGCTAGATATAAAAGAATTTATTTTCTTAAATGTCTAATATCAATGAATTTTCAACTTTGGAAATTTTCTTCAAGCCACTTCAATAAACATCAAATTCTTCTTCTTCATTATTTATAAACTGCTTTTGGTGACCAGTTTGTTCGTCGGTAATATTGGTTATGTTTATTTGCATCAAATTCTGTTTCATGGTTTTTGAGCTAGAAAATTCACTTCCACTAATTTCATTCATTAAATTCAATTTAATTCCTTATGTTCAGCCTATAATTCTAATCCACTAAATTATTATAAACATTTAAATGGCATTGTTTAAATAATCTTACACCTGATCTGCTCATTGTCGACATGAACTTCCGAAATGGAATGCAGTCACATGATTTCGCGATCTGTACTAACCATTTGTACATTATCTCACATGGTGGTGTAACTTCCCTTTTTCGTTGTACATATAAAATTTTCAGTTACTTCCGAGTTCAAAATGTTTCGGTAAATTTTAGTGTATTCTATGTGAATATTGAGCAGGATGTTAGATATGTTGATATTGTATTGATTTATTAGGAAATAGCAAGTCTAATCATTATCGATGACTTTTGATGAAATTAATTCTCTTTTTTTGGGGGGAAGAGAAGTATAATGGCTCAGTATAATTTACTTTATATCTAAATAACTTTGTTCTTAAATTCCATTAAAATTGAATGGAATAAGAAAGTAAAAAATATATCATGAGAATCCAAAGAATATAAAAAAAAAATTAGAAAGACTCACACCTGAATTTTTATAGTGGGAGAAGTTTAGTTTAGTTACATTAACGTCCCGTTGTAAAGCAACACTAGGGCTATTTTGGGACGGACCTCGTAATTTTGAACCGCTGTCAGATGACGAGGACGACACCTGAGCTGGCATCCCCCTCTCCACACCGCACCAGCGGGAGGACGTTTGGCATGACGGATTTAACGTGCAAAAGACCCCCTCACATGATGGTTCTTCGGTGGAATCGGGTCTCGAACCTGAAACCCTACGGCTCACAAGCCGAGACTTTACCACCAGGTCACCGCGGCCTCCTTATATTGGGAGATAAACAGATTATTAAATAGTTGCAGAAAACAATTTTTTTTGGGGGACTATTATAAGCCAAATTTTTGTGCAGTTGCTTCTGAGGGTAAAAGACCCCTGAGCACCCGAGGGCAGAAGTCTGACTTCTAGCTCAAATGAAGATAGCACACACATACTCGCTTGCACAATCCCTTTTTACATCTGGGGTTCATTCCCGCACAAGGAAGAGAACACCCATGCCCGGGCAAGGACTCGAACCCGGAACGCCTAGATCACGGGAAAGACGCGCTACCCCTAGGCCAGGACGCTGGCGCCAAATTCAATGACATTATTTTAACTTTTATCGCAACATTGAAAGATGCTCTTACAAATTATGGCATTAATATGTTTTTTGAAATTGGCAAAATTAAGGAAAAATTGCATTACATCTTACCACATTATTAATAATATTGAATTTTTTTTTCAATTGAATAAAGAACAAAAGCCATTTTTATCATATTGTCACTTGCTGTTGTTGGAAATTCCGAAAATTCAGAGCATTGGCTAAGAGACTGTAAAGAATGTCTGTAATAAGACACACACATACACATTTCTATTATTAGTAAAGATTAGGGAATCTTATTAATAAGCAATAATTTTAAAAGAAAAAGGAATAGATGAAGTTTATATGCGCATATGTTTCTTTTAATCATTAAAGCAATTTAATTTAAAGTTCATTACATGAACTTTAAATTAAAACCATTGAATGTTTTTCTCAATTTCATGCATTTATTTCTTGTACTCAAAAATTTCTATCTAGAGGAGATTAGCTTAATTTTAACATCTCGTTTTGAAGTAATACAAGGGTGAACAAAATAGCTACTACATGTGAACAATAGTTGGATGGCAAACACGATTTCTAATCCAATCATACCAGATAATACCAGCAAGAAAATATTTCAGATTTGCAAGATCGTACATGAAATCGGGGTTTGAAACGAGATGCCTTTTTGAGAGATATCTTTGAAAAGACCATTTTAAAGTGCAAAATGTAATTTAAAAATAAACAAAATTCTCAAATTATTTCAAATTAACTGTTATAATTATTTATGTTAAACTAGGAATAAAGATTAAGTTTTTATTCTCTGCTTTAAGATTTTAGTATGGATTCGAACAAAAGCTTCAAATTAATTTAGCACACAAAAGGAAAAAAAAAATTCTACAAAACTAAAATTCTAAAAAAAATTTCTCCTACTTTTGTACAGAAACAATTGAATATTAAAATGATTTTACGTGACTTCATAAAGCAAATAAAAATATTTTAACAATTATATTAAAATTTTAATGAATTTACTATTATAGATAGCTGTAACGATTTCAAAGACTATAAATATTTAAGAGGAAAATTCTGAGTCCAGTTCCTCTAGATCGCAATTTGAGATGATTACTTCTCAAAGATGTTTACTTCTCAATTGTTTGTGAAATTAACTAGTTTCATTGAGAAGACTGCACCATCAATACATTCTTGGTAAACATAGTCCATAGATTCCTTTGTATTTCCCTTATTGTGGAGCTATGTTTTCGAGGTACTATCATCGGAGATTGATACATATCTGATCTGAAGATGATTCCGCTACTTGGCAGAATAGGTTTCAATGATTTTGAATACTGTAAGTCGAGTAGTTTCGTAGGAATATTGAAGTTATTATTAACAGAGCTTAAATCATTCCTTAACATCTTACAGAATATCCGACAAAAGATTATCTTAATCTAAAATGAAAAAACTCGGAATCGGAGATACCATATTACTCCAAGATATTGTATGATATTTCCAAGATACTGTTTAATATTCTGAATGCTGTAGTGTATCGTGAGATATGGTAGCAATAATTTGAGCCTTTATCTATACTTATAATAAAGCTCAATGTGTGTGTGTGTTGGCGCTCTACAGGCTAGACCATTCAACCTACAGCTACCAAATTTGGCACGTGTATACCTTGGAGTCCGGGAATGTGCACTTCGGGGTTATTTTTTCGAATTTTTAATTAGAATTTTATTTATTTAAAAATTAAGCGAAATTTTGGCGTGTTTCTGCTATAACTTTCGAAAATTTTACAGCACAAAAAAGATTTTTACATCAAGTTAAAGATCAAAAATTTATCTTTTAAATGATACTAATGTTTTAACCTTAAAACTAAATTTCTATTTGTAATAAATTTTTAAATAAATATTTTAACTATATTTTTCAACAATTTTTTTCGTACAAAATAAAAATAAAATTTAGGCTGCACGAGCACGTTTCGCATTCATGGGAAAAGATTTGCTTTTTTCAAAGTGTTGCCATCCCATTGATTAAAGCTCCAAATAAAAATAAATTAAATCTTTTTAGAAATGAAATCTGCAAAAATATAATTTTCGGCACGTGTCTGTGGGAAATGAAACAAATATGAAATATTATTTTTTCTAAAAAATAAATTCAAGAAAAATTATTTTATGATCTTTTACACTCTCTATATTATTAAACCAATAAATCAGTTTTATTTTAAGGCAAGTGTGGTTTAATATGAACAGGATATCCATTCAAATCAGGGCCACACAGCTAATTTGTAAACCTTTAGTCAGACACAGATCTGCTAAAATGGTCTAAATGGAAAATGATTACATTTTATGTAACTTGATTCAATAAATGCTCTAATAAATAACGAATTTTTGATTTTACATAAAGCTTCTGCTGTGGAAATCACAATTAATAAAATGTTCTTGAAACACTAATATTTTAAATAAAAAGAGTTAATTTCCAATCAACTAAATCAATCACTTAAACTGACTGATTTATGAAAATTTGAATATCACTATTCAATAAGAAAAGGATAATTTTAGATTTTCCATCGATCGTTTCAAAGAAAATACGCCAATCAGCAAGCAGATTAACTGGCCTAAGATTATGAAAATGTTGAGTTTTTCTAAATTTTTAACATTCAAAGTTTCATAAATCAGTCTTAGTTGATCGTGGAAAATAGAAACATTCATTCATTTATTTAAAATTTGGTGTGTTCAGAGTATTTCTCAGAATATGTTACCTTACTGCATTAAATTTAGACTTCATAATTTTTGAAATATATTTATAGGTCGGAACAAAATATTATTATTGATTTCATTTCAATCCTGTTGAAAGCAAAACTAAAAACTGAATTTTATGCTGAATCTGAGCAATTTTTGTTGAATTATTATTTAAGATATTACATAAATTATGAAAAATATTTTGTAGTTCACATAAGACTTAAATACCGAGCGATTCTGTTTTCAATATTAATATTCAATAATACTAATAATAAATAAATACATTTTAAGATGATAAATAAAATAAAACGCTTGGTATTATTAAAAAATATTTTTATATTAATTGCAATTTCATCATTTCCACTTTAAATTAAAGTTGAAGTTTTACCGGGAATGACAACAAATTAGCAAAATATATATAGTAAATTGAATGAAACGATCTAAACAACAGTTTAAGTTTGGTATGACTATCAAAATTGAAGATTAATAATGTTTTGTTTTAGAATCTGGCGAACTGGCAACCGGCTGGTCGCCAAAGGCGGCTAGTGGTTAATAAAGTAAAAAAAATGAATGAATTAACTTGTCAACGGAAATCAGTACCTTATATTGTACGATATTTTCAAGATGTTGTTCAATGTTCTGAATGTCCAACTGTATTGCAGCAATAATTTGAGCATTTAGTTTTAATAAAGTAGAATAATAAAACCACTGTAATGTTTATTTTGAAACTCCAAAAAGTATCATATTGAAATTACAAAATTAAGTACAAATGCTGTCAATTGATGATAATGTATGATGTGGTCACAATACAATAGTTTGAAAAAAAAAGATTGTCTATTGTCCTCTGCTAGCAATTATCATCAAGTAATCTCCCGTTTAAACCTCCATAATCCCTTCTCATAAGAGCTGTTAATTGCTTTTTCCAATTTCTTTCACTGTGTTTATAAGAACCAAAACTAAATAATAGGATAAAATGAAATATCCTACAGAAATTACAAAATTAAGTACAAATGATGTCAATTGTTGGCGCTATATGATGTGGGCGCAATACAATAGAGTCTGAAAAAACTCCCTGTCTTCTGTCCTTGGTAAGCAATCACCATCAAGGTATTCTCCCACTTAAACCTCCATAAGCTCTTCTCATAAGAACTGTTAATTAATAATTGAATAAAATTAATTTTCTTTAAAACTTCTTGAACTAAACTAAATATACTTCAACGCCAACTAAAGGATTTTAATTATTATTATTTTCCCCTATGGTTATCTGGTTTCAAAGCAAGCTATTGCTAGTTTTATGATGAATGGAGCCGGCGTCCTGGTATAGGGATAGCGCATCTTCCCCGTGTTCTGAGCGCCCGGGGTTCGAATCCCGGGTCGGGCATGGTTGTTCTTCGTCTGTGTTCGATCTGTGAGGTGTGTGAATGTGCCCCCCTGTAAAAAGGGGTTGTGCAAACGAATGTGTGAGTTTCTTCTCCAAATAAGCTAGAAGTCAGACTTCTGCCCTCAGGTGCATAGGGTGTTTACCCTCAGAAGCTCCTGCACCGCCTTTCCGTACTAACGCGGACACGACATCATCATGATGATGTATAGAGACCTCATTTTATTTATTACTAGCCGCCTTTGGCGACCAGCCGGTTCGCCAGTATTACCGCTTGCTAAAATTTTCAATTAAATATTTTAAGTAACTGGTCTCTTAATAGATTCTCAAACAAAACAATTTTAATCTTCAAATTTTGATATTCATACTAAACTTATACTGTTTTTCAGATCGTTTCGTTCAATTTACAATATATATTTTGCTAATTTGTTGTCATTTCCGGTAAAACTTCAACTTTAATTTAAAGTGGAAATGATGAAATTGCAATTAATATAAAGATATTTTTTAATAAAACCAAGTGTTTTATTTTATTTATCACCTTTATTGTTATTTTTTAATTATTATTATTATTGAATGTGAGTATTGCAAACAGAATCGCTCGATATTTAAGTCTTATGTGAACTACAAAATATTTTTAATAAATTTTAGTAATATCTCAAGCAATAATTCAACAAAAATTTCGTAGATTCAGCATAAAATTCAGTTTTTAGTTTTGCTTTCAAAATGATTGAAATGAAATCAATAATAATATTTTGTTCCGGCCTATAAATATATTTCAAAAATTATGAAGTCTAAATTTAATGCAGTAAAGTATCATATTCTGAGAAATATTCTGTACACACCAAATTTTAAATAAATGAATGAATGTTTCTATTTTCCACGATCAACTAAGACTTATTTATGAAGTTTTGAATGTTAAAAATTTAGAAAAACTCAACATTTTCATAATCTTAGGCCAATTAATCTTGAGAAACCTGCGTGCTGATTGGCGTATTTTCTTAGAAGCGATCGATGGAAAATATAAAATTATCCTTTTTTTATTGAATAGTGATATTCAAATTTTCATAAATCAGTCAGTTTATTTGATTGATTTAGTTCATTGGAAATTAATTCTTTTTATTTAAAATATTAGTGTTTCAAGAGCATTTTATTATTCGTGATTTCCACAGCAGAAGCTTTATGTAAAATCAAAAATTCGTTATTTATTAGAGCATTTATTGAATCAAGTGAAATAAAATATAATCATTTTCCATTTAGACCATTTTAACAGATCTGTGTCTTAAAAGGTTTACAAATCAGCTGTGTGACCCTGATTTGAATGGATATCCTGTTCATATTAAACAAAAATTGCCTTAAAATAAAACCGATTTATTGGATTAAAAATATAGAGTGTAAAAGATCATAAAATAATTTTTCTTGAATTTGTTTTTTAGAAAAAATAAAATTCCATTTTGTTTCATTTCCTACAGACACGTGCCGAAAATTCTATTTTTGCAGATTTCGTTTCCAAAAAGATTTAATTTATTTTTAATTAGGGCTTTAATTAATGTGATGGCAACACTTCGAATAAAGCTAATTTTTTTCCCATGAATGCGAAACGTGCTCGTGCAGCTTAAATTTTATTTTTATTTTGTACGAAAAAAATTGTTGAAAAATATAGTTAAAATATTTAATTAAAAATTCATTAAAAATAGAAATTTAATTCTATGGTTAAAACATTGTTATCATTTAAAAGATAAATTATTGATCTTTAACTTGATGTAAAAATCCTTTTTGTGCGGTAATATTTTCGTAAGTTATAGCAGAAACACACCAAAATTTCGCTTAATTCTTAAATAAATAAATTTCTAGTTAAAAATTTGAAAAAATAACCCCCAGGTGCACATTCCCGGCCTCCAAGGTATACACGTGCCAAATTTTGTAGCTGTAGGTTGAATAGTCTGGCCTGTAGAGCGCCAACATACACACACACATTGAGCTTTATTATAAGTATAGATATTCGTTTTACAAGAAATCATTGTAATCAGATCACAACCGATTAAAAAAATATTCACTTTTCGTAGCACAGAAAGGCGCATGCAAAGAATGAAATTTTCTTTTACCTTTTGAAGTTTCAACAGAAATAGATATTATATCACAAATCAACTCTCCAAGCTTATTCAGCATTAAAGAAGACTTCCGGGAATTAGTTTCCTTCTGTTTAACCCACAAAATGAAGTCATAGAAAATAAGATATTGCAAATGTAGAAGCCATCTTTGACAATTTCAAATAATTCTAAGCAATGACTGCCTTCTTGAAATATTCCTCAGTAAAGGTAAAAATATTATGTGATAGCGCCTTGCTACCACCACAAAGTATGTGGTTAATCTTTTAAGGATTGTATTGTGGCAAAAATTGAGACACACTTTCTTGCAATAGCAATCATTTTTAGCAAGAAACACTTTAGAGCGATTTTTTATGGTATACATCTAAGACTAGTCCGCAGCTGCAACATTTTCTATGAATTTGAAACTTCTATATGAGATTTTTATTGCTTTCAAAATAAACATATAACTGATTTCATCAATCTATTGATATACCGTTTAATTTTAAAAAGAGGGAGTTCTATGTAAAATATTCACATAGAATTCTCTATATCACAATATGTTTAAAGTATTCCATGAAAAATATTGAAATTCTTGCTTAAATTTCAATTCATGTTGCTTAATAAATCGGCTTTCATAAAGCTATGAGGAATTAAAAGTTTTCGAAGAAATATTGCTTCACAAGTGATCATTTATACAGGAGGGTAAATATCTCAGTATTTAATAGAAAAAATATTGCAGTTATCCGATCATTCAAACACGAGGTTTTTGGAAGTGATTATTAAAGAAAAAATACTTCTACTCATGTCCATTTCAACTTACACAATTAGAAAATCAGTTTTTACAGGACTACAGGAGATATCATTCAAAACCTATATGAATGTATTAAGGCTTCAGCTGAAATAATGTTTCCCGGTTTACGTATCCGAGATGGAAAACACTGCAATTAATGACATCGACAATATTGTGATAATCAAAGGATTTAAGCAAAAGATTTGTAAAACAGATTTACGAATGATTGTAAATCTGGCAAATGAGATGGAAATATAAATCAATGAAAATAACCAAATAACTGAAATAAATAACAGTTTTTACAGGGTGTCTTAAAATTAACGGAAGTTTTGAATTTGCCACACATTCGTGCAGTAAAGCGTTGGCAACAGTATTAAAAAGAACCATTTGACAGCTCACAGTTTAGGGCTAGTAAAATGGACCGATACGCGATAGAACAACATGTTTACATTTTTGAACAATATTAAAAAAAAAATATTGAAAGTGGATGGCCACAGTTTGTGTGCTTTAACATCATTGGATTTCTTTTTATAAGTTCATTTGAAATTAAAGGTCTATGCCAACACGCCCATAAGCACGAGCGCATTGAAGGAAGAAATTCAACCCTGCATCAACGAAATTCAGCCACATTTATACAAAATGGTGATAGAAAATTTCCACAAAAGAGTGCGTATGTGCCAGCAAAGCCGTGGTGGTCATTTGCCTTATGTGTTATTTTATATATGACCCTATCCTGTGTACTTTACGTTTCAATAAAAGTATAACAATTAAAAGGAAAAAAACTGTTTTTTTATTTAATTCAAAACGTGTTAATACGCTTTTCTGTCATGTAATGCTCCATTTTTACTAATCCTTAACTATTAGCTGCCAAATGGTTTTCTTGATAGGGTTGCCAACACTTTACAGCACAAATGGTGGCAAGTTCAAATCTTGTGTTAATTTTGAGGCACTTTCTATTTTATACCAATATTCAGACAACAAACAATCGGCAATTCAAGATAAAATGACTTTGATGTTTTCCCCAAATATTCCACTTGATCGATTTCTTAACATGCTTCACTTATTTAGACATCGAAGTAAACATGTAAACATGTCATTCTTCTTAATTAATTACAACCATTCCTCTTTCAAGGCCTTTTATTCTATAAAGAACAGATATTTAATTAACTGTCGAAAGTTATAATAAAAAAAAGGAAAGAAAATTCATTTTTATAACCATTATCTTCGTATATCTCCAAAACAAACAAACAAACTAACCAACCCTCTCGTACCTCCATTGGAAAACTTATTTTCAAAGATAATCTCCAGTCGGTATTATTGCCCCTCGAAGCGAGAAAATCCGTATCCCAAAGTCGAACCTTGAAGACTTCCCTTTTGAAGAAAGTTTTCTTGGGGGGGGGGGGGGTTGCTGAGAATGAATCAGCATTAGCGGGGACCGAGATTTCATAATTCCAGTGGAAAGCCACTTTCAATCCCAGTAATTGATAATAACAATGGAAATAAAAGTGCATAAGGACAATACGGGCGCCGTCATTAAAATAATGAGCAGAAAACTGCCTGCTCCTCAACTCTTCCACTCTCTACACTCCCGAGGAGGAGGGGAGTCGGGTGTTCCGGGGCAGAGTGGCGCGAGGGTGTTTGCAGAAGATACTCTTGGGAAGAATGGAACAGGTGTCTTGGGTAATGAGGGTCTGCGAAAGATACCTTTAGAAGAGAAGGAAGCCTGTGAAGGGTGTTGCAGGATCGCGGGTGAATTCTTTATTGGCTTTTCAAATGAACTATGATAGAAAATTAGCTTGTTGAAGCGGAGTTTCGTTTTCGTGCGATTTTAATATTAGATTGTCATCTGTTGTGGTTGTTTCTATGAAATTATTTTCGATATTTCCTTTTAATGTATTTTTAACAAACAAATAAAAGAATAAATTCCATCATTTTTATGATTTGTTTTCCTTTCTACGTTTTTCACTAAGAATATGACTTCATTTTTATTAGGTGTGCAGTTTTCTTTTTCATCGTTTTTTTTTAAATCTTATTTTTAAAAAGCGATTACTTATTCGTGATTCAAAGTATTCACTAACTACTATTAGAAATATAAGTCATTTATGATGAATCTATTCAAAAAATTCGACTTAATTGCTTACTATCGAATTTGTACTCTCTAGCTACTATTCCCCCCTCCCTCTTTCTGACAATCAAATATCATCTAAAAAAAATAGGGTATATTTTTGATGCGATTCATGAATCAATCCATTTTTGGACTTCTTCATAAGAGCGGAAATACTGATCAGCCAGGCCGAATGCCACAGATAGAAATAAATGATAGTCGGAAGGAACAACATCTGGAGAGTATGGCGGATGGGGACATTTTAGCCTTTCCAAGTATGTTTTGATTGGTCTTGTGGCATACGGCCGAGCATTGACCTGCTGGAGAATAATTTTGTCGTTCCCTCTTGGTATTGTTGTTTCTCCTTCAACGATCGATTCGAACACATGGATTGCGTTCGTTACTGATTGTCCATGATAAATTCCATCGGTTTCAAGAGCACATAATATGTCACAAGCTAGTACCACCAAATGGTGAGTATATGGCACCTTGAACATTTGATCTAATGAATGAAACCACCCATAACCTGTTCTTTCATTATGAGAAAAATCGCTATAAGTATAATACTTGAGAATATTTGTAAAGCCCCAGTTTCGATTTTCTTCGAATGGAAACATAAATTCAAAACGTCTCCTAAATGACGATAATCTGGTTAGAAAACTGATCATGCTCGATTGAGAACATTAATTTCTTGATTGAGAATGTGGTACTGTCATTAAACGGACAGATGCCCAAGCTTACTGCATGACAATCTTAATCTATATATTTCGACCAGCATTTGTCATTGCAGTTATTTATTGCAAAACAGTGGAAACCAAGTTGTACGCTAATATTTATTCCTAATATGAAATTTCATAAAAAAACCCCATAAAACTCTCATACATAAAATAAAGAATTGTAGAAATTAAACATTCCCAATAAATTTGAAACATTTAAGACCCCTTTTTCCTTGGACACAATTTGAAGTAAGGATCATCTTTTAGTGACTCACATAAAGATAGCAATGAAAAATTTAAAAAAATGGAGAAAAGGCAGGTTTTTTTTAAAAAAATCGCATTTTTCTTGTGTTACAATGCCAAATACTAACTATTTTGAAAAATATTAAAAAACAAACAAACATTGGAACACAATCAATTTAACGAAACATGTGATTATGATGTGTATATAGCGTTTTACCGCGATTTCTAAGTTAAGAAAGCTGTCTTATCATTTTTACCTCTCTTGATATGTACTAAACTATGAACACATCAGAGCATTTTGAAAATGAAACAAAGACAACTACTGAAGAGAGTTCATGCCGACATTTTTTCAGATTTATTACTGAAGTGCATTGTAACATGAACATCAAATATTTTTAGACAAAATCTGCCTTCTTGAAAGTGATCGTTTGGTGGGGACGAATAAATATAGTTCAGAGAGATAAATTAATAAAAAGCAGCAATATGATTAGAAATATTAGCCATTAGTAATGAATCTATTCAAAAAATTCGACTTAATTGCTTACTATCGAATTTGTAAGTGAATTTAACTTCTGCAACCACTCGCTTATGCAACTGATAAAGAAAGTACCCGAAGATATCCTTGAAAGAATGACATGAAATGCAAGACATTTGAGTCTAAAATTCTGGTTTCTCTCATTGCAAAATCAGGTTTGATAAAAAAATAATAAAATATCATCAGACTCGTTCAATAGCCTTTGTTACATTTTTATTTTATCTCACTCATTCGTTCACTCTTTTCTTTTGAAGATACTTAAACCTATTTATACTTATAAAAAATAACACAGAAGTTATTTTGAAATTATTTACAAAAATATAAAAATTAAAATGAAATCCACGATCGCAAATTTGCAGTTATCATGTGAGAACATTATTATTTTTTAAGTCATTATTTGTCTTAGTTAATTTAAGTCATTTATCAGTTTAAACCAGTTTAAAACAATCACAAGATTTATCTATTGGTCTCAACCCCCCCTCTCTACATATAATGATAATTTTTTTAAACTTTCATTTTCAATTTTTCTACCTGGCAAACAGTTTTGATGTCATGAACAGCTATGATGTCATAGTTTTACGTCAATCTTTTAAAAACGCATCTGCTTTCAAAGACGCGTACGTAATTATAAAGCAATACTGGTAAAAGCAGGCAATATATATATATATATATATATACGCGATTAAAAGGGGATGATGAAACTTGCTATTTTTGCTTTATTCATTGCCTACGCGATTTCGAGCTTCAATATTCATTGCCTATGCCATTTTGAGCTTCAAAATCCCCTAACCAAAACAATATCATGTTCTCACATGATCATACGAATCTTTCGGAATAAAAAAAGAGAGAGAGAATTTTATGGTGCAAATGAGCAATTTAATAACAATTAACAGGTCATTTTCGTTAAGGAGCAGTTATAAACGTAAATAAAAGCAATTTTTTTATAGATATCTACAAATATTATTTTTTTTTAAAAAAAAGGGATAGGCATTTAAAAGATAAATAAAGAGTCTTAAGAAGTAGGGTCTTCATTCTTTAATCCTACAGAATTTTGCCATTTACTTGCAGGTCAGGAATACATATCCCTGTTGGATAAGCAAAATTAGCAATAAACTGTTGCAAATCTTAAGGAAAAGGACAAGAGATTAGTGAAATGGTAAGATAAATACAAATAAAATGAAGATTACGTAACGGAGTGCCTATGATATGTTTTTATAAACTTATGTAATAGGGCTGCAGTGACCTGGTGTCAATGTCTCGGCTCGGGAGCCGTAGGGTTTCAGGTTCGAGACCCAATTCCACCGAAAAAACGTCGAGTAAGGGATCTGCTGCATGCTAAATCCGTTAGGACCAAACGTACTCCCGCTGGTTCGTTGGTGTAGAGAGGGGGCTACCAGCTCGCGTGTTGTACTCATTATCTGACCGGGGTTCAAAATTATGAGGTCTGTCCCAAAGTAGCCCTATTGTTGCTTTACAACGGAACGTTAATATAACTAAAACCTTTTAATTATCTTACTTTTTATATAGTTAGATGTGATAACTGCAAAAACAGTTTTTTTTGAAAAAAAACTGGCTATTTATAGTAACATTTACAGAAACAAATATTTTTTGATAGATGCGAACTATTGAACTAGAAGTTGCGCCCATCTAGATAGGCTGTTATGTTGTCAACAATACCTCAGATTTGTTTGTCACAGATTAATTATCGAAAGTTATGGAAGATAATCTAATATACATCGGCAGAGTGCTAAAAAAATAAGAAAATTTACTATTTGCAGGGTTAGTTCCCTTGCAATGAGATTTCGTCTGTGCATAGTTTACGGGCACTTAAATAAAACAAATAATTACTAAAATTGGTTTAAAAAAATTAGTTTTCAACTAAAAAAGACGTCAGAGATAGAAAACAGTGGAATTCATAAAATAATGAATTCTGTTAAACAAAAACACCGAGAAACAAAATAAGGATGATTAAAACAACAATAAAATAAATAAGTTCCTACAAACGAAATTGAATGGATCTCAAGGATAAAATTCGAGCCTGCAAACTCTGATATCTGCATTTCTAAAGAAATGCAATGCCGAAAGCAAAATAAAAATAGTGCCAAAGAAATACTTGCAGACCTCAGCTCATTAATCTTTTCTACAATCCAGCATAAAAAATTTAAATAAAATGTTAAGTTTGTTTTCTCGTAATACAATGTTTAGTTTCGATTAAAACATTTATTTTGGTTTAAACGTACCATTAAAATCGGGTTGAAACAAGTAGGGATCTACTAACAAAAAAATTGCATTGCCAAATACAAAATAAAAAACAAGGGATGAGGGATAGAAGGAACGAAGAAATAACTTAATGCTACCATATAGGATTCATAATCATTTCTGAGTTTGTTCGTATTCCTTATAAGCACATATATAAAAAAAGAAAAACTAGATGCAGAACTAAAAAAATGGCTAGACACCAAAAGAGCGTTATGGACATCTATAATTAATTCATACATATAAAAATTGCGCACTTAAATGATACTTATATGCTTCAATGTAGTTTTAACCAATAGAAGTCGAATTTTTTATTATCACGAATTCTTAAATAGAAGAACAGGATCACAATCACCAAAATCATCATGAAAGTTTGTAACTCTCTAGATTAATTTTTTCTCAATAAATAGGGATTAGTTTGAAAGAAATGAGAGTCATTTAGAGCTTCCGAGATTCCATTGGAAATCACAGTAAACAGTTTATGATCCTTGATCGTTTATATAAAATAAAAATCAAATTAAAGCAACTCATTTCATGTGGTATATTGCACCGTCAGTTCAAAACTGAGAAATCTAATCGGAATCATCAAATGAACAGGTTGCTGGAATGTAGATTTTGAAACCTTAAAAGCGGCGACAGTCACCCTCAACCAGGCAATATCTGAATAAGCACTCAGGTCGTTCGTGCCTCTCGCCATTAGAGCTCTGTGATGATCACAACGTCGAATCATCGGAATGCAGCCCGCTATACATCACGGCAGGGGATGTAATGACCATGGGTCATCAGATTATTCCGAATATGACTACAGGTGATGAAAATATCAGTTAGGCATCTCTGTCGGATAGATAATGTCTACAGCTATTAAAACATGCAATTAAAGAATATATGATGTAATTACATATCAACTAAGAGGAGCTCTTTGTTTTAAAAAAATTGAAAGACCATGCATTTTGATTACTAAAGTAAAAGGGTATTATTGTGATCAAAAATTAAGAATCAAATTTTGTAATGTTTTTAAACTTAATTTATTTTTTACCAGATTATTCATATTCTGTATACCCGGCGTTGTTCAGGAGTAGTGTACTTTTATGTGAATTATTTTTAACGTAAAATGTAATTTCATATGAAATATTATAATATACAATATATTCTAAACTTTTTATCGCCTGCTTTTAACAAAACTAAGAATATCCATTGAACCAGATGATTTTAAAATACCATCAATAGATTATTCATCCCTTATGAAATTTTTTATATTAGTAATACAACCTTTATTCATAAGTTCTGATTTATCACAAAAATGGTTGACTTGTTTTTAACAACTGACTTAAGATTAGTTTTAAATGTGATTAAATCATCACTTTAATATCAAATCGCTACTTAAGGCATTGTTCAAAAGATGTGTTAAAATAAAAGATAAATTTTTAAAAAATGGTACTGTTTTTCAAACTGTAAGAAAGAGAAAACTTTTGATAATTTCTAACATTAATTGAGTATTTCATTAATTTTTTTCTTTGAAAATCTGGCAGTATTCTTTCTCATGTTCCATGTGTGTATGTATGTATTTATATATATATATATACATATATAAATCTCAATTAAATCGGAATTAATTAATTAATTTTTTAAAATTAATCCATGTTAACTTCATAATATTCTCTTATTTCCTGATTATTCACTGACTACTTTTTTATTTAATTATTTTTAACACACTCTATTGAAAACTGATGACTTTAGCATTTTCTCACTCTTCGAGCGAAGGGATGAAAATTCCTAATGCTTACAACATTCTTTTAAAGGTATTCAAGATACATATACACATACAAGATACATTAGACACATACAAAACTAATAGTGACTATCACTGAAGGGAAAAAAATCCTGTTACTTCGCTTTTATATCGCCATGAATCAGAAAATAAGAGAACATTTTAGAATGAAATTTACACGGAATAATTTAAAATTAGGAAATTAATGAAGATTTTCTTTAGTTTTAAGAATATTATTACACACACACACGCACACACACGCACACACACACACACACACACACACACACACACACACACACACACACACAACCACAATGATTTCAATTTATATTAAAGTAAATATTTTTGATATGAGAATGCACAGTAAATTCATGTTCTGTGCCAAGTCTTATAATAAACTGATTTATGAAATGAAACGAAGTGCATGGATTTTAATCAAAATTGCAGATAAAGAATTAATTGTAGTATAGAAATATTTCAGCCTTGAATAGTAGTTTTAAGTTGAAGTAAGACGAAGGAAATATTGAAAAATTCTGTGATATTTTTGAATTATTAACACTAGATTTACCAGACCAGTCATTTTGACTGGTCGTGCAACTTCAATTCAAAATTCCTGCTACATTAAACATTTGCTTTCCAAAATGATGTTATGACTTTTGTAGCTATAAATAGAGAATATATTTTATGAACTTAATTTTACTTTATATATGTTAGAAACAAATATATTTTTTTGTTATAACTATTTATACCTGTACCAATCAAAATGACTGGTGACCAAAAAAACCAAATAAAAAAGTACTTCTACTAAGTACAAAACATAAACACATCAAAATTGATAAAGCTGCTAAAAAATTACCTGAAACTGTATCGTTTTATAATAAAACGAAATTTGGCGTCGATGTCACTGATCAAATGGCACGAAAATATACGGTGAAGTCTGGTTCCAGGAGGTGGCCACTTCAAGTGTTTTTCAATATTTTAGATTTAGCCGGAATAAAAATCTGAATATTATACAAAAACACAACAGGAGAAAATATCTCACGGAAAGACTTTCTGTTTCGATTAGCAGAAGAACTTGCTTCAGAATATCAGACTTCAAGGACTAAACCATACGAAGCTGATATACCAACTACAAGTGGCACGGTTTCTGTACGCAAATGGTGTCAAATAGGATACTGCAATAAAAACAAGACTACAAATATTTGCAATAAATGCAAAAAAAAAGTCTATGCGGAAAGTGTACAAGTAACAAAATCTTCATATGTAGAAATTGTGAGCCTATAAAAAATTAAATGTTTTGTTATTTGAAGATGTCCATAAATCCATTTTTGTATAAAAATTAATATTGTTAAACCCTTTTCACCATTTTTTAAGAATGAATAAAGACTGGAAATCACGATGAGCATTTTTTCTTATACACCAGTCATATTGACTGGTTATGGTAGAAATAGATATATTTAAATGGCTGGTAAATCTAGTGTTAAAAAAAAGTGCGCACTTTATAAAAATTTTTAAAAAGAAATAAACGCATTAGGTTGGGTTCTTAAAACCTTTGATTGAAA
>JAPMOR010000991.1:0-13916 GCA_026543865.1 Argiope aurantia
AAACCCTCTGAGATGTTTCCATTGCCAGCGCTTTGGACATTCTAAAGGGAATTGCCGCGGGTCATTAACATGTGCCCGTTGTGCAGGTAAAGGGCATGATAGCCAGCAATGTTCGGCACAGGAAAAGTGTGTGAACTGCAGTGGGAATCACCCTTCTTATTCTCGATCATGCCCGCGCTGGATACTAGAGAAACAAATCACTACAGTTAAGTTCAAAGAAGACATTACGTATCCCGAAGCCAGGCGTAAGGTTCAAGCTCAAACACCTTCTCCTGGTAAAAGCTATGCTTCTGTGCTTCAAAATACCTTTTGTTTAAACTGCTCCTGTGCACATTGTGTGAAAAACTCTAAAAAATCCAAACCATCTGAAAAACTTACAGATTCTGATTCTGGACAATCTATTAATAATACTTCTGAGACTCCTAAGGTTGTAAAAACAAAGTCTAAACGCAAAAAACAAAACTCACTAACATTAAAACTTTCAAAACGCGGACTTTCGCAAAAAGATTTACCCCTGAAATTAAAAAAATCAACTTCCAAAAATTCCGTCGCTTTGGGAATGGCGATGCAGGGTAATGTCCACAAGGATTTAACAACGATCTTTGGAGATAAGTTGCATAGCCCTGATATAAAATTACATCCCTCTGAGGATGAAGATGAGCTTGAAATGAGTTGTGATGATCCGGCAACTCAGACTAATGCCTCTGTTCTTTCTCCAGCCAAGCACCTCTCTTAATGGGTACCTTCGTTTCTTGGAATTGTCGCGGCATTCGGTCCAAATTGCAGGATATCAAGTCCATTATTAACAATTTTCATCCTGTCTGTTTCGGTGTTCAGGAAACCTTCTTGACACCCAACATAGCACTAAAATTACGCGGATATAACTGTGTTCGGAAAGATGCAGGAACTGGATCTCGTGCTTCTGGAGGTGTCTGCATCTTCACTTCAAATCTTTATCCGAGCACGCCTCTTATGTTGCATACATCTCTTCAGGCTGTGGCTGTGCAGGTCCATATACGATCGTTGGTCACAGTCTGCTGTGTTTATCTTCCACCTCATGATATCATACGTCAACAGAACCTTGACACATTAGTGGACCAACTTCCTTCGCCTTTTATTATAATTGGCGATTTCAACGGACATAATATTTTGTGGGGCTCGGATAGTACAAACTCTCGTGGGCAGCAGATTGAACAGTTTATTGCTAACAACTGTCTCTGTCTGCTCAATAATGACGAGCAAACGTACTTCCATGCGCCCACACGTAGCTTCCACTGTCTTGACCTGGCCATATGCTCTCCTGAATTGCTACCGATGTTGAACTTGACAGTAGGAGAGGATCTGCACAATAGCGATCACTTTCCCCTAATACTCTCTCACACTGATAGCGGGAGTGCGGCTATTTGTCCCCCGCGTTTTCTTTTCCAGCGGGCAGACTGGAATACATTTTCACAACTAGCGGTTATTAATGAGGCTATGGTCAGTGATACAGATATTTCAAAAGCAGTACAAAATGTGATTGCTACGATAATAAATGCCGCGAACGCCACCATTCCGAAAACATCCCCACGTCTAAGAAAATTTCGTAGACCGTGGTGGAATAAAGCCTGTCGCGACAGCCATAAGAAACAGAAAAAATCATGGAATCTTTTTAGAAGGTACCCGACGACTGAGAACTTGGTCGCTTTTAAGAAAGCCAAAGCGCTTGCTCGTCGCATTCGGCGCCGCAGTCAGAGAGAATCATGGACTAAATTTATTTCTTCCATCACGTCCTCTACTACCAGTAAATTTTTATGGAAAAAGGTAAAGGCTGCTAATGGGATCTATAATGAAACTTCCATTCCGGTTCTAAAAACTGGTAATATGATGTATTCGGACCCATTAGAAATTGCTAACATTCTTGGCCAAGCGTTTGCACAAGTTTCCGCAACTGATTCTTACAGCTCTGAATTTCTGGCAATTAAGAATCGCGCGGAACAGTTGCCTTTGCGCTTTAAAACCCGAGATGTCAATCCATATAACTGTGAATTCAGGATGTTTGAGTTGGAAATGGCCCTGTCTCAAGTCCATGATACCAGTCCTGGGCCAGATGGAATCACGTATAACATGCTTCGCCATTTGAATACCATTTCCCTTTCCAATCTGTTAATGCTTTTTAACAGAATATGGACTGAGCAGAAATACCCTTCACAATGGCGAGAAGCTATTGTGATTCCTATCTTAAAACCTGGCAAAGAACCATCTGTCCCTCTGAACTACAGACGGATTGCTCTTACAAACTGCCTCTGTAAGACCTTCGAGCGCATGGTCAATGCTCGTCTAATTTTCGAACTAGAGAAACATGGTTGCATCTCCCCGTTGCAGAGTGGTTTCCGTAGAGGGCGCTCAACTTTTGACAACCTCATATTACTGGAAACCCAAATTCGCAATGCATTTGTCAGGAGAAACCACCTTGTCTCTATATTCTTTGATATAGAAAAAGCGTATGACCGAGCATGGCGCTATGGTATACTTTCTACCATTTTTAACTTTGGATTTAGAGGAAATCTGCCCATATTTTTACAAAATTTTTTGACACAACGTACCTTTCGTGTTCGAATTGGTAATTTTTATTCGAATCATTTTATTCAAGCTGAGGGTGTTCCGCAAGGAAGTGTCCTTAGTGTCACCCTTTTTATTGTTCATATCAGCCAGATTTTGAATCATTTGCCTTCATTTGTCACTGGAACACTTTACGTTGATGATCTGCAGATCTCATGCCAAGGCAGTAATATGAATTTATTAGAACGACAATTACAAAACGCGGTAAATAAATTAATAGCATGGTGTAATAACAATGGTCACATCATCTCTCCGGAGAAGAGTAGCTGTGTACACTTCTGTAGGAAAAGAGGCATTCATCAGGATCCCCATATTCAAATAAATGATACACCGATTCCTGTAGTGAATGAAGTACGATTCTTGGGAGTAATTTTCGATCGAAAACTCACCTTTCTCTCGCATATCTTGCACCTGCGAAGGAAGTGTGAGAAGGCGTTAAACATTTTGAAAGTGCTCTCCAGAACATCTTGGGGTGCCGATCGAACCTCCCTTCTTCGTATTTATGAGGCAATAGTGCTCTCCCGAATTGATTACGGATGCATGGTATATGGTTCCGCCCGTTCATCTGTTCTGAGGCGTCTAGATCCCGTCCACCATTCAGCTTTGCGTATCTGTTCTGTTGCATTTCGTACCTCCCCGGTTGAGAGCCTCTATGTCATATGTCATCAGCTACCCCTTTACTTAAGGCGGAAGAAATTGTCTGCCCAGTTTTATTTCAGAACTAAATCTGTTTCGAAACACCCTTTAAGCAATATGTCACTACCAATAGGCCTGCGTCGATTGTATAATGCCCGTCCTTCGCACATACTTCCCTTTTATGATAGAGTCAAATTGCTCCTGCATGACTCGGATCTCAAAGACGTGCATATTAAAGCAGTTGATTCCTTTTGCTTCCCTCCTTGGGATATCCCGCATTTTTACTTTTTGAATCCCTTTACGGAATTCGATAAATCCTTAACTGCACATGTGGTTTTCCAGCAGCTGTTTTTATATCACCGCCATCAGTATTCATCGTTTGTACCTATTTTCACGGACGGCTCGAAATCAGAAGGACATGTTGGATGTGGCATCGTGTTTCCATCTGAGACATTGAGTCACCGCCTCCATAATTGTTGTTCCGTTTATACTGCTGAGTTAATGGCAATTTTCTGTGCTCTTCAGAAAATTTCGCCTGCTACTCAACATAATATCATTATTTATTCCGATAGCATGAGTGCTTTAAAAGCACTTTCTAATTATAACAACAGAATGCATCCAATTGCTATTCGAATTTTGTTTATGTTGCGTGTATTAGAACAAGCCGGTCTAAATATCTTATTTTGTTGGGTTCCTAGTCACGTGGGCATTTTAGGGAATGAGAAAGCAGATTCAGCTGCAAAATCTGCTTCGACATTTATGATCAAAGGACTTCCGTTTTGCGACGTTAAACTGTCTCTTAACTGCAGCATTTTATCTACCTGGCAAAAGTCATGGGATTTGCAGATCCATAATAAATTACATTTAATCAAACTGAAAATTAATTTGTGGCCAGTTAACACTATACGAGAGGTTGATGTCAAATTAGACTCGCCTCCGTATAGGTCATACTCGTTACACGCACAGGCACCTTATTTTTGGCGAATCGGCGCCAAAGTGCCTCACGTGTAATGTAGATTTTACAATAAATCACATTTTAATTGAATGCCCATCTTTTAATTCCTTCCGTCTACACTTTTTTAAGTCCTCGTCATTAACTTTACAAGACTTGGTGGGAGAGAAATTCCACCCAAACATTTTTAAATTTTTAAAAACTATTGGTTTTTATATTTGTATCTAGTAATTTTTAACCTCTGCTAATGTTTGATTTTTTTACATCGTTTTATTGTAACGTTTTTATCGCATTAGTGTTTCATATAGAACTATTAACATGCTTGCACATTTATTTTCTGCATTTGTTATTGGATACCTTTTGATTTATATTTTAATATGTGTACTTTTACTGTCTGCTCTGTCTTTTTACCATTTGCTTGGCGCAGCATAGCCAAAATTGGCTTTTGCGCCAAAAAATACAACCAACCAACCATCCATTTTAACTGTTTATGCGATATTAATCTTCTAAGATGTAAAATCCATTGCTGTTGTATTTCCATGTTATGAGATTAGCGGTTGCCATTAATTCGTTTCAATAGACAGTTCTAAAAATATTAAGAAAATTGATAGTTAATTTATGAATAATGGAGAAGAAAAACTCATTTCTATTCAAGAATTTATTTTTTCATTTTAAATGTTATAGGGTTTTACGTAACAGAGATTGAAAATTTTGAAAATTTAGTAAAATTATAAACTTATTTTTAATAAAATTTATTTTGCTTACAAATAAAATTCAATCATATTGAAATTTATAAAACTTTTTAGAAGAGATATCTCGTATATACTTATACTGAATATCTGTTGCATAATAAATGATGCTATAAGTGAGAGAATCGATGAATAATTATTATCTACGAACATAAAAATTAAATGTAAATCTTTAAATACACATCTACACATATAGAATGCTCATTAGGTATAAGATCATTGCTCATATGTAGCTATACAATTTAACAAAATTATTTTACATCATACATTTGTGTTAATATTAGAATTAAGGAACGGATTAAGTACTAACGGTTAAACACTTAATTTAATAACTGCATTTTATTATAACCATATGAAATTGCATTCTGGTTTGTATTGTTCTCATTGTTTATTATAGAATGTCCATTGTGCCAAATTCAAGAATGCGTTTTTCTCTTCAATATTCAATCTCCGAAAAATTAAGTTCATTTATATAGAATTTATTAGAAGTGTCTAATGAAGAGAATTAATGATTAATGGCAAAACGAAAGACTTTCTATAATGTTCATCGGAGCCACGAGAACGATTTCATTTGCAGTCCCTCTGCAGAAACTTATTTTTATTGCTGCTGTGGCAAGCAGTCTTTAATGTACGAAATCGAAAAGTTGAAGTTTCGTTTAATCCTTTTAATTAGGAAACGCAAATGTTCATCTGATTAGGGTACTAAGAATTTCATTTATTCCCATCTAAAAGTCAGACTGGATTCCGTGAAGAATAAAATATTCTAATTACTTTGCGTCAGAGAATTATCACATCCAATCCAATCTAATTACTCTGTTGCCACCGAATTCTGTGTGAATTTTCTTTCCTATTCATTAATAAAAGAATCTATGAGCATTAGGGATTTTTTTTGGTGAAATACCCAGTTGCGCTTATATTTACTGTAATAATGTATTGATGATTTTGATGTTTCGAAATGTTATAAAAAAACAATTGCTGTAGTAGTGCTAATGGCAATTGTAACTTTTCTGATGATTACGAAGAAATACTCAAAAACCAGTGCTTATGTGAAATAATTCTGATATTAATTGGTAAAGAGGACAAAACGGGGCCAATTTCTATATTTGCCATATATCAACAATATTCGACGTTTTACTTTTTGGAGAATATTCAGAAAATCAAACTCCTACACATGATCTGTTTAATCAATACGAACCTAAATTCTTACTATTTATCTTAAATAATGATATTTACTGGCATTTATCTGCTCTACAAAATAAATATGGATGACATGTGCTAAAAATTAAGAATTCTACTAAAAAAATAATGTCTATAAATATTTATTTCCCATTGCACTATTTTTCCATTAAATTAAACTGGAAATGTTACATGGTTTTTTGAGATGGTTGTTTTCATCAGTATGCTCGTAATATGTCGTACAAATATCTCAGTCAAAACCATTTTTGTTGGAATATAATTGAAAGTTTAATGAATACGTTTTAAAAATTTTGTTTCAAAAATACGTTGTTATTTGCAAATATAATTGAGATTTATTAAAAAAAACATATTAATAGTTTGTAGTTTTGAAATGCAAAAAATTTCATTTAAAAATGAATCGCTCATACTTGTTAAAATTGCTATCTTATATAAGCAACATTTCATAATTAGTAAAAACATAGTAATAAAAAACACTTTTTGACTTAAAAGTGCACATAATATTCTTAATAGTGAAAGCACTGTACCGATACACAGTCACTTTGAGTAATTCGGTCCTTAATTCGTTTTTAAATAATTAAAATAAAAAAAATGCATTTCACTTTTAAATTGAAATTGAGCGAAATTTCCTTTGTTTAAGGAATTTGAACTCGTATTTATTGTATTGCTTTGCTCAGTCTTGTGGCATGCTTTTAGGCAGAAAATAGAAGACCATTGGTATCTGTGAAATAGAAGACCATTGGTATTTTGGGGACTTTCTGGTAAGATTATTTCTATCAAAAATATTACAGGAGAAGGTAATTCAGACATTTAATGAGGTTATGCATTATGAGAATCCCGAATAATTATAATAAGGATATGGTAATTAAGTGAATTATACGATGTGCATTCAGGGCCTACAAAAATCAAGCGACAGCAAAATTTTAATTTGTGTGAGCTTTCGCACTATAGAAAGTGTGAAATAGTACCCTTCAAATTAATCAACCATGTCGATCTGAGACATATTGAGCACATATTTACCATTTTCATGAAATTATATGGAATTTATGCAAATGTCAACACAATAGATTATGTAGCATTTGTATAATTCCAACTTAAAGTGCAAACATACATATTTATCTAACACAATTACGGTAATTAAACGAATACATTCAATTATCGTCAATATATTTGATGCTCAGTAAGATTGTGTTTCTGGACATATTTTTCTACAATAAATTGTGCTTATTTTAGTGCTTCAGACTAAAATGTGAACTTTAACCTTTGGAACTCTGATTTAAGTGCAGTTTAGCCAAACATGGCTCTTGCGCAATTAAACCTCAAACAAACAAACAAACTGATTTAAGTGCATCACAAGGAATTGGATATGAAATAATAGTCAACCTTTGCTTTATGACTATATTCAAAGCATTCCAAATGGAATTTATACAAAACTGTGCAAAATTTCATGAACAGTGGAAATTAAATTTTCATAAATATGTGATTTTTTTTAAATTTATTTTTATAAACTTCAAGAAACAAAAATATGTAAGTTTTAAATTCCTTTTTATAAACTCTAAGAAACAATCTTGGAAGTTCATTTTAAATCAAATTTCTATGAGCATGCCTTTGACTAACATATATCGTTTTTTACTGTATTTTTTTAAATCAGAATTATTTGTCAGAAAAAGGTACTCTCTGTGTGTGTGGGGGGGGGGTAATAATTCAAGGGACTTTCTCAAACCCTCTACACTTTCATCATAAGTGACTTTCTCTTAAGCTGGCAGCTTATCTTCGACAACTTTTTCGAAAGACATTTTTCACCCTTTCTCCATAGATTATCCATTTGGTACACTGCTGAAGAAAATTGGCGCACTTCTTTCCAGAAAACCGAGAAAATAAGCCTCTTTTGTGGCGAGAAAAAACAAAATTGAAAATTCAATAAACGTCGAGGCCTAGTTCTGTGTCTTTTATATCTCGGTCATTCCATCTCATAAAAGAAAAAGTCGTTCAAGACTAAAGAGATTGGATTATTTTTTATTTGTACGAAGAAGAAAGATGAAATTTATGTCTCTATTTTTAGAAGGATCGAATTTTCGAAAGGCGATCCTTTAGCATAAAAGAAGTGTAAGTGGGTAAAGAAATTGGAGTTAGTCGTCGCCTCATTGAAGCATTTGGAAAGTGTTTTTTTTTATCTTTCGCTATTTTATAAAACCCACAACTTCCTTCCACTGACTTTTGGCACAAAGTTATTGAATTTTCATAGATTATAGCAGCGAGTCAAATTTAAAGTCCGATTCCTTTGCTCTTAGACTTTCGCAGGCAAAAGGAATGAGGGCAGAGGGGTCGATTCTTCTCTCTTTCTCTCCCTTCTTGTCATGTTTCAGAAAAAAACAAACACTCGATTGATTGTATAAAAAGAAAATATTTCTGATAGGTTTTCATTGGCAGTCCCCATATATTCAGAAATGGGAAATAAGAGATATAAAGGGAAATCTTAAGTAATTTTCTTAGAAAATTCATCTTTATAACTACGCACATTTCATACATTAATATCATAGTTTTTGGAGAGAGATAACCTATGTGTCCTACATGTCTTGTCATTTTTAGTATTAAACACAATTTAATTAAATATGTCTCTTTAAATCCTCACCTAGATCAGTTTTTCAGTTCATCATATTTTTTATCAGCCTTGTTTTAACATACTTCTTTATTCTAAATGGCAGAGACAGTGGCACCTGGAGACAAACAACAAGCTTCATGTTATCAAATCCCAAAAGTGCAACATTGACCTTCATTAGCGAACAGAAATAAAGATACTATTTTAACACGTTTGCACATTAGACACACTAGATTTACCCATATTTAGTTGTTGCTAGGTGAACAACCACTACTGTGTTCGTGATGTCATTGCCAAATATATGTCCAACATATATTGTCAGATTGTTCAAATTTCAATGTACCGCGTTTACAATTTTTTTCAAAAGTCTTGCGCCCCATTATCTTTCTTGCTTGATAAGGCACCTCATATCCAACTCTTTGCATGTTTAAAGTCCATAAAGTTTATCAATTTATTTAAATATTGATTACATTTTAGAGATTCTTCTCATATTCCCTTTGATGTCTGTTTGAAAATGATATTGTTTGAAAAGCTTCGTCATCATCATGGTTCTTGCTTCAGAAAACCCCAAACAAATCAAATCAAATTATCAGCTTTGTTAGGCTACACAATATATTGATATATACCACACAAATATTCTCAACCTTTAAAAAGCTATTTGCTTTTTCCCATACATTTAATATATCTTTCTTCTTTTGTGTATGTGTGATAGCTTTTTGAAGAAACATTATTATTTCCGTTTTTGGGGCCCCCTTTGCTCGTTTTAAATTCTTGGACTTTATCGATTCATTGTGGCTTCATCAAACTTCGCCTTTTTTTACTGGAGTCGGATGCTTTTATGTTTTATTTACTTCTTACTTTATTATATAATTTGATTTTAGACTTTGTTTGAAGCAGCATGGCCAAACATGGTTTTTGAACCAATAAACAGAACAACAACAAATGTTTAGAAGCAAATTATCTACAATCAATTTTCCCAAATTTAAAGAAAAAATAGCACAACTTAGAACAGTAGAAATTACGAGTTATAATTTAAAATATCTGAAAACAAAATTGTTTATTTTTAGAAATCAATTCTATTTTCTTACATATTTAAGTTTGTTGAATCAGCTTTGTACATAAAAGTTTAACTTAAATGTTTAAATGTTACTGTGGCACATCAGAGTTGATTCTTATTTTTCTCTTCGATTACTAGACTTTATTTATATATTAAAATAAAATTTTAATGTCATTCATTTAGCTTGATCTGGGAGTTAATTTAAGAAAAAATTAAATTTTCATAATAGCATATCAAAAATGCATAACTAAAGTACATTAAACGCTAAAAAATAGGAAATGAAAAAAACAAATTTTTTAGAACATCTTTCCACCTTTCTACTGAAACCTAGAAGATGTCATTTATCAAGAAAATAGATTTCTCAAGAACAATACTACACAAAAATTAGATGTTGAAAAAATATTATTAAAGAAATTAAGTCACTGAGCATCATGTGAAAAAATTCTTATACATCCATTAAAAATTAAAATACATTGCAAATCTAATTTTTTTTAATCAATCGAAAAAAAATATCATTCGAATCATAATGAGAAAATATAATTCTGTTCATCATCATGAAATTTACCAATATAAAATTCATGAATGTTGATATTAATACGATATCATTATTTATGAATTTTATCAATATTCATCTGATTTTCATCAATATTCATTCAATTTATTATAATTTTTAGGAAATTATTTGAAAATTAAAAAAAATGAAAAAAAAAATTTAATTGAGTTTTGTTTCTATTTTATCATTTTTTAATGATAAAATAATTCAGTACAGAATATACTTAATGCATAAGAAAAATTATTAAGATTAATAATTCAAAGACTTTATGATAATTTATTGTGAATTATAATATTTTATGAAATCTAAAAATTTATTTAAAGCAGATATTTTAATTGTTTCTCTTCTAAAGAAATAAGAAAAATCGCTATTTTGTATTTTTAAAGAAAAAAGAATATGGAAGAGAAAAAAAAAGAGATTAAATTGATTGAATATCATAGTATATTTTATATCTCAAGACAGTATGAATAACCTTAAAGTAAATATCTGCAATACAAAAAACTGAGTTTTTGCGTGTGCATGTGTCTGTATATTGCTAATGTTACTTCAGATATATCACACAACTCTTATTATCAAAATAATCGAATAAATTAATAAAGATGTAATACCCTCAGAGCCTTACCTTCTTTAGGTGGGTACGGGTGTCCCAATCCCGAGGTACCCAGGGGTCTTTTAATCTTTTCCTCTCCCCTTTTTCCCCCTCTCTTCCTTCCGTCACTGTTTTCCGTCACTGTTACTGCACACCGTTCACTTAATCAAACATAGAGGGTAATCTCGGAGAAAGAGTTCCATAAAGACCTTTATGCAGATATTTTGAAAGCGTAAAGGAACAGAAAGTAATTCTCGTTCAAAGGATAACTATCAAGCAAAATAACAAAAGATTACTACCAAACATCTGATTTTAACTTTTAACATACCAGTCTTACCAAAATCTGTGCAAATAGCCTATATAATGTTCCCAGTTAAGCCATATATTCCAAATCCACTCCGTTGCTTCAAATGCCAGAAATTCGGACACACAATATATGCTTGCAAAGGGACCACAGAAATGTATGCCCGATGCTCTCTCCCAGATCATAAAAGTGATGACTGCTCTGCTCCGACGTCGAAATGCTCAAACTGTTACGGCGAACATTCATATTATTTCAGATCATGTCCAAAATTTAAAATAGAAAAAGAAACGCAAACATTAAAAATTACAAAAACTTATCTTTTCCCGAAGCTAGAAAAATTGTAATGGCCAAACCAGATGTGTCCTTCTCGGAAGCCCTAACAACAAATATTATACGTTCAGCGCAAACAAATCGGCAAAATCCTCAAACTAATTCAACTGCTACAGGCACTCCACTACCCTCAGGGCCTCACATACTATAGGTGATTACGGGTGTCCCAATCGCGAGGTACCCAGGGATCTATACTCCCTATACGTTTTACTCTCCACTACGCCTTCTGCTGTCTCCTTTTTTCTTCTTTCCCTCGAGGGTAGGCGAGGGAGCTCTCCATGAGAAGCTGTCGCCGCTCTGTTTGCTTCCTGCTTCTCATGGACAGCAAATACCCCCACGTGTTTGCCGTGCGTGGCGACCCATTAGACGGGTGGTGCACTGTGGTCCCCGGTGTATCAATCGGCTCGTACCTTGTCACCTGAGTGGCTAGTCTGCTAGGGATCAAGCGAAGGGGTTACTCCTTGGGCTTGGCGTTAAGGGTGGTCACTGTCCCCGGGGGTAACTCCAAGCGTATAGGTTCCGGCTAGCACTAGGGTAAGTGCCGAAGCTGGAAATGACCAGAGCCGGTGGCTGCCTTCCCTTGTTGGGCTCCGTGGTGGGCGGTGCCGTCGGACCCGAATGTTTTGTAATATCGTATGGGCTCCTCGCAAAAAGGGTCTCTTTAGTGAGCACCATATTTATCCTAAACAAATTGAAAAACCATTTGCAATTTATTTTATCGTAAAACGTGTTTCTTCTGACAATGCAACTTTTGAAAATGTTTCCCCATTTCTTGTGGAGAAAGCGCTCACCTCTAGTGTCGGCGAAGTTGCTAATGTACGTAAGTTACGGACAGGAGACTTGCTCGTTGAAGTGGCATCTCGTTAACAGTCACAAAAAATTTTGAAATTAAAAACCTTTGGTACCATACCTGTTTCTGTCTCTCCCCATAATTCATTAAACTCTTCAAAAGGAGTAATTATATGTGGAGAGCTGTCGAATGAACCTTTGGACGTCATTGAAAAGGAACTGAAAATCAAGGAGTCGTACACGTGCGCTGTATCACGATTAGGCGCGATGGTAAACTCCTGGAAACCAAACATCATGTTCTGACGTTGAATTCTCCCAAGCTTACAGACTCAATTAAAGCTGGATATATGAAATTGGTTGTGAGGCCCTATGTGCCAAATCCATTGCGATGCTTTAAATGCCAGCGTTTTGGCCATTCAAAGGCAAACTTCCGCGGGACCCTTACATGCGCCCGTTGTGCAGCCGCTGGTCATGAAAGCAATGAATATTCACAAAAGGAAAAATGTGTTAATTGCAAAGGTGATCACACCTCTTTTTCACGTGTCTGCCCAAAATGGAAGCTTGAGAGAGAAATTATTTCTGTGAAATTTGCGCAAAATATTTCCTTTCCTGAGGCTCGGCGTCTAGTGAAAGCACAGACTCCTAAAGAAGGGAAACGCTATGCTACCGTAGCAAAATTCTCACTAACTGCATCAGGGACACAATCGAAACCAGTCGTTATTTTGACTACCGATACTGAATCGGACCACATTTCTTCCAGCCCAATTAAAGAACAAATAGCATCGAAAAGTGAAAAGAAAAAACTAACGTCTGCACCACAGCTCTTGCTTTGAAATTTGCAAGACGAGGATCTTCAATTGAAGATCTTAAGTCCATTAAATCGGTTGCCCTGGAATTGGGTAAAACCGATCTCGCTGGTAAAGATTTGCCCACCTTGTTTAATAATTCATCTATAGGAACTGAGCGTTTAAAAATCCATCCTTCTGAAGAGGATGATCCCCTCAGGGGCTCACCTACTATTGGTGAGTACGGGTGTCCCAATCCCGAGGTTCCCAGGGATCTTTACTCCCTTTATGTTTACTCTCCAATGCGCCTTCTGCTGTCTCCTTTTCTTCTTTCCCTCGAGGGTAGGCGAGGGAGCATTCCATGAGAAGCTGTCGCCGCTCTGTTTGCTTCTTGCTTCTCATGGACAGCAAATACCCCCACGTGTTTGCCGTGCGTGGCGTCCCATTAGATGGGTGGTGCACTGTGGTCCCCGGTGTATCAATCGGCCGGTAGCTATCAACCAATGTTGTTAGTCTGCTAGGGATCAAGCGAAGGGGTTACTCCTTGGGCTTGGCGTTAAGGGTGGTCACTGTCCCCGGGGGTAACTCCCAGCGTATAGGTTCCGGCTAGCACCAAGGTAAGTGCCGAGGCTGGGATTGGCCAGAGCCGGTGGCTGTCTTCCCTTGTTGGGCTCCGTGGTGGGCGGTGCCGTCGGGCCCGAATCATTCACCATATCGTATGGCTCCTCCCGAAAAGGGTCCCTTCAGTGGGCATCATAAAGCACCAGTTTCTATTATT
>JAPMOR010001000.1:0-12704 GCA_026543865.1 Argiope aurantia
CCGTTGCAGAGTGGTTTCAGTAGAGGAAGATCTACTTTCGACAACCTGGTTCTTCTGGAAACCCAAATACGAAACGCCTTTTTAAAAGAAATCATCTTGTCTCTATTTTTGTGGACATTGAAAAGGCTTATGATCGTATATGGCGACATGGTATACTTTTTACTCTTTTTACCTTCGGTTTTAGAGGTAATTTACCAATATTTTTAAAACACTTTTTATCTCGTAGAACGTTTCGTGTTCTCATGAGTAATTTTTATTATGATAATTTTATCCAGGCTGAGGGAGTCCCGTAAGGAAGCGTCCTCAGCGTCACACTATTTACCCTTCATATTAGTCAGATTTTAAATATCTTGCCACCATCTGTTCATGGAAGTTTATATGTTGATGAACTTTCAATCTAAAATATATGTTGATGAACTTCAAATCTCTTGTCAAGGCCAAAACATGTCGTTAATTGAGAGACAGCTGCAGAACGCAGTTAACAAGTTAGTAATGTGGTGTGATAATGGGCACACTATATCTGCCGATAAAAGTCGGTGCATCCATTTCTGCAGGAAAAGAAATATTCACCTTGATCCAAACATTCATATTCAAAATGTTCCTATTCCCGTTTCTAAAGAAGTACGTCTTTTGGGAGTGATTTTCGATCACAAGCTCACCTTCCTTCCACATGTTTTACACTTGAAGAAGAAATGTGAAAAATCTCTAAATATTTTAAAAGTGCTCTCTAAGACATCGTGGGCAGCCGATCGAACCTCCCTTCTTCGTATTTATGAGGCAGTCATTCTTTCTCGTCTAGATTATGGATGCATGGTGTATGGATCTGCTCGCCCTAGTGTTTTATACAGGCTGGATACCATTCATCATAGCGCTCTACGAATCTCTTCAGGTGCCTTTAGAACTTCACCCGTAGAAAGTCTGTATAATATTTGTCACCAGCTACCTCTTGATTTAAGACGGAAAAAAATATCTATTATATTTTTTCCGTGTGCAGACTGTGCCGAACCATCCTTTGTTTAAAATTGATCTTCCGGCTAGTCTTCGAAGAATTTATGACGCTCGACCCTATCATGTTCTTCCATTTTGTGAGAGAATCAAAATGCTTCTGCATGACTTGGACCTTAACAATGTTAATATCAAATCTGTCGATTACTTTTGCATTCCTCCCTGGGATGTTCCGCAATTTTCATTCTTGAATCCATTTTATAAATTTGATAAATCTGTGACTCCGCCTGTGGTTTTCCAGCAACTATTTTCTAGCCATCGCTGTTTGTACTCTTCCCACCTACCATTTTCACAGATGGCTCAAAATCGGAGGAATATGTTGGTTGTGGTATTGTCACTCCGTCTCATACTTTGAGCTATCGCCTGCATAAATATAACTCTGTGTATGCCGCTGAGTTAGTGGCCATTTCCTATGCTCTTCAGGAAATATCGCCTGCTACTCAGCATAATGTAATTATTTATACAGACAGCATGAGCGCTTTAGAAACTCTGTCTCACTAAAACAATCGAATGCACCCCGAGGCTTTCAAAATTTTATACTATTTACAACAACTTCAGAAAGAGGGTTGTAATATTACCTTTTTTTGGGTGCCAAGTCATTTAGGCATTTCTGGCAACGAAGCGGCAGACTCAGCTGCGAAATCTGCTTCATCTTTTTTGACACAAGATCTTCCCTACTGCGATATCAATAAAACTCCTATTAGCCGCCTTAATTCCACTTGGCAAGAAAAATGGGATAAACAAATACATAATAAATTGCATATAATTAAACCTTCCATTGATGTCTGGCCTGCTCTACCTATACGAGAGTTAAACGTCAAACTAACTCGTCTCCGTATAGGACATACTCGCTTTACTCACCACCATGTTCTCTTTGGCGAGAGACCACCAGTCTGTCCTCGATGTAGTGTTGATTTTAGAATTGTTCATATTTTGGTTGAATGTAGTTCATTTAATAATCATCGTCATTTTTATTTTTATTCGTTGTCTCTAAATATGCGCGACTTGGTGGGCGAAAAACACCATCCAAATATTTTTAACTTTTTAAAATCCATTTGTTTTTATACTCGGATTTAACACATTTCACTTTTCCATTGTTTGTAAATGTTTTTTGTTTTTACTTTGTGTATCGTGATATTTAAGGAGCTTTATCTTTGTACAATTGTTTTGTATATTTTATAAAACATGTATATTTTGGTTTTAAATTTTACCATTTGATTGGCGCAGCATAGCCAAATATGGCTCTTGCGCCAATAAACAACAACAACCAACCAACCAGCTTCTTCTATAACATCCTGTACTTCTAGTAGGACCTTGTAACGGATGGTAAAGGCTGCTAATGGGTTTTACAGTGAAACGTACCTTCCTGTTTTAAATACTGGAAATCAGATGCATTCCACCCCATTGGACGTAGACAATATCCTTTACCAAGCATTCGCAAAAGTGTCCGCAATAGATTCTTACAGTCCTGAATTTTAGACGATTAAGAATCCTGCGGAACGGTTGCCTTGTCATTTAAATGACAGAAGTACCTATTCATATAAATGTGAGTTTAGGATCTTTGAACTAGAAACAGCATTATCTGAAGCCCATGATACCAGTCCAGGACTAGATGGGATTACTTATAATGAGCTCCGCCATTTGAATACCACTTCCTTTCCAACCTGTTATTTAACAGAATCTGGAAGGGGCAGAAGTATCCTTCACAATAGCGAGAAGCTATTGTGATCCCTATCTTAAAACCTGGTAAAGAATCTTCCAATCCTCTGAATTACAGACTAATTGCTCTTACAAGTTGTCTTTGCAAAACATTTGAGTGAATAGTCAATGCTCGGCACATATACGAATTCGAGAAACAAGGATGCATCTGTCCGTTGCAGAGTGGTTTCCGAAGAGGTCACTCTACTTTTGACAACTTCGTTTTACTGGAAACCCAGATCCGCAACACATTTGTTAAGAGGAACCACCTTGTTTCCGTACTTTTCGATATAGAAAAAGCCTATGACCGATTCTTGACATACTTTTAACACTATTTAACTTTGGTTTTAGGGGAAATTTGTCTATCTTTTTAAAGAACTTTTTATATCGTCGAACATTTCGCGTTGGTGTAGGGAACTTTTATTCAAATCTTTTTATTCATGCCGAGGGAGTTCCACAATGAAGTGTCCTCAGTGTCACGCTTTTTATCGTATTTCTTAGTTAAATTTGAACAATTTTACCTTCATCTGTATATGCCAGTCTTTATGTTGACGGTCTGCAAATTTCATACCAAGGTTGTAATTTCAATATAATTGAACATTTACATAGAGCCGTTAATAAATTAGTAGCCTGATGCGTTAACAATGGTCACACTATCTCTCCGAAGAAGAGCCAATGCGTATTATTGAGGGAAAAGATAATTTCACCTCGATCCGAATATTAAAATTCGAAACATTTAAATCCCTGTAGGACAGTTTTGGGAGGAATTCTCGATCCGAAGCTTGCCTTACTTCTGCATGTCTTATATTTACGGAAGAAGTATGATAAATCATTGAATATTTTGAAGGTGCTCTCGAAAATATCTTGGGGTTCCACAGACCCTCTCTACTCCGTATTTACCGAGCATTAATCCTCTCCCGTATCTCCTTGACAGTTAGTCATATTTTGCTTGAATGCCCAGCTTTTGACTCCCATCGCCACCATTTTTTTCATCCATCAAATGTAACTCTCCCAGAATTGCTGGAAAAGAATTATTATCCAAACATTTTTAAATTTTTAATTGCTATACACCTTTTACCATGTATTTAACTTAAACAATTTCCCTTTTAATTATTATTTTGAAACATAGGTGATATATTTCGTCTTAATCTGTTTTAGCTATTTTATATTAGTTTACACATAATCATAATTAATTTTATACGAAGTTTCAAACATCAACAATGCTCTACCTTTTACCATGAGGATGGCGCAGTATGGCCAAAAATGGACCTTGTGCCAAAAAACCCAAATCAACTAATCAACCAACCTATTCCGTATTGATTACGTCTCTATGGTATATGGCTGTGCACGACCTTCTATTTTGATGAGATTAGACACCATCCACAATACAGTCCTAAAAATCTTGTCTGGAGCTTTTCGGACTTTTCCAGTAGAGAGCTTATACATTATCTGTCATCAGCTACCTCTACATTTAAGGCGGAAAACTGTATTGTTTATATTATTTCGATACAAACTCTGTGCTGAATCATCCAGTTGTTGGTATGACATTACCAATTATTCTTCGTAAACGGCATGATGCCTGTCCCTCTCGCATTCTACCATTCAGTGAGAGAGTCAAATTATTCGTACGTGAAACGGATCTATCAAATATTACCATTGAAACTTTGATTTCTTTAGTTTTCCGCCTTGGGACTTTCCATGCTTTTCCTTTCTGAATCCCTTTACAGACTTTGATAAATCTTCGACTAATGCTTTTATTTCCCAACAGCGTTTTCATTATCATCGCTGTCAGTACTCTTCGTTCTCACCAATTTATACAGATAGTTAAACATAACTAATGAACAAATTGGTTGTGGGATCGTTTTTCCTTCTGGTAGCATGAGCTATCGTCAGCATAAATCTTTTACAGCTGAGTTAACTGTGATTTTCTGTGGCCTTCAGAAAATCTCGCCCTTAACTGAGCGTGAATTTATAATCTACACTGACAGTATGAGTGCATTGTAAACGGTCTCTTATTATCCTAATCGGATGCATCCAGTCGCTATTCGAATTTTGTTCATCTTACGATTCCTACACAATAGAGGTTTCACCGTCATTTTTGTTGGGTTCCGGATCACGTGAGCATATCTGGGTAGAAAATGAAATGGCAGACTGGGCTGCTAAGCAGGCAGAAACTCTTTTGGAGTATGTACTTCATTACAGCGATGTGAGGAAGTCCATTGTCAATTACATTTGGCATGAGGCATGGGATCTGCATGTCCACATCAAATTGAACCCCATCAAACCAAAAATTGGCTACTGGCCTGTCCTCCTATTCCAGAGACCGATGTCAAGTCGGCTCGCCTTCGTATAGGGCACTCTCGCCTTCCACACCGTCATCTCCTTTTCGGTGAGGGAGTTGTCCAACACGCCCATTTCTCCAGCATGTCGCACTGATTTTAATGTGAATCATATTTTGGTCGAATGTCCATTTAATTCTCATCGCCAGAACTTCCTACATTTATCATCTGGGAACATGTGTGACTTGGTGGGTGCGAAACACTACTCAATTATTTTTAATTTTTAAAGAGTATTGGATTTTTTATGTCTATTTAATACTTTTTAGCCTTATTCGTTATTTTTTACATTGCAGCTTCTAATTCCAAAATCATTGCTCATATTTTATTCCCTAAATTTTACGCACATTGTTGTTCGCATATTCTGTGGTTCAATATTTTACGTAATATATATATAATATAATATAAAGATAATACAATATTTTTAACCAAAGATAAGTTTTTGTCTAGTTGTCTTCAGAGATTTCCACTTACAATTTAATAAATTTTGATACTTTAGGGAAAAAAAATAGAATGCAATTAATCTGAGGTGCGATTTGAACTAATGCTCTTAAAAAATAGATTTTTATATTGCCACCAATAGATTTCTGGCGTTATAACATTAATTCTTGCAAGAGAGCACTTGCTACATGAATTCTTAATGTATTTGAATATACGAAATTTTTTGATATTTAAAAATAAACAGCACTGCAATATAGACTATATAAAAGATTCGTAACCAACCTAATGGACTGTAAGAAGATTTTAGAATATGCAAATTTAATGGGAAAAAATAAGGTTTTCATGTGATTATGGGAAACCTACATTTTATGAGTTTTATATATATGTATATATTTACTGTTAACATTTTAAACTTTTGAATTTTGCACTTAAAAAATTATTGGCTATCTATTTCCTAATGTGAAATTCATTATGTAGGCTTGATGTTTAAATATGATTCATATATGCCACTATTTAAAAAAATGTTAAATATTTCTGTTATTCCATTCTTGGCTCCAAAAGATAGATTAACGGTACATAATAAAAAATAAAGCATATCTAAATAATTCAAATGTATTTTGAAATGATTTTTGTGTATGATTGCAAGAATTTATTAAATAAAAAAATAGAGTAAAAGCAAATGTAACTATCAGCAGTTGATATTTAATATATGAAAAAATTATAATTTTGCTGCTACCCATTGAGAATAAATTTTTCTTCACAAAAATATAACCTCTTTTGTTATAAACATTTTTCACTTCATGTTTTATTGTTAAAAGCAGATATTTTTTCCTATCTTGTTTTTTGAGAAACCAAGTTTGTAATAAACAAAATTCAGATTTCAGGCCGAATCCGAAATAAAATGTTTATCGTATTCTTAGTAGTTTAAATAGTGAATAGAATAAGTCAATTCAAGCAGTATTCTCTTTTCTCTCAACTATTAACTAGCAAAAGCAGCCTCCTCTTCAAGCGCAGGAAGAATGCGAAGTTCTAATAGAGCAAATTTATTCCTCTGAAATATGATATTGAATCTCTTGGTGCATCTCTCTTCAGTGGGTTAAAACGCGTATCAGAACAAACGGTGAATGTAAATATTACTTAATAAACCCAGAAAGTTTGGTGGCACATTCCTGTTAATAACTGTATAGCATTTATAAATAAAAAATATTTAAATAAGAAACCTTACACCATGTGTGGCATTTGAACATAACAATAATAAAAATCGCACTTTAGAGGCATACTTCCTGACTAAGGACAGATGAGAATGAAATGTCTTCTCCAGGGGCAAAATAATGTTAGAAATCATCTATTTATAATTAAAAAATTTTTTTATTATTTATAGGGCGATGATAACTAACAAAGTTTTTAACAGCGTCAGGGTGCCTATGAATATAAATATAGTATTTGAAACAATTAAAAGGATTTATAAAATATGCATAAAATATTTTTATTTTAAATTAAGAAAAAATATCACTGTGTGAGTTACGTACTTTCATAATAATTTAAGAGTAGGATTTGGTTAATATGTCTCGAATCAAAGAGAAAATATTTAAAATTTTGATTCGTTGTTAATGTTAACAATTTGAAAACTCCCTTTTCAAGAATATTTATTAAAGTGGTTCTTGCCACATTTTAATGCTCTGTATCAAGGTGTCTCTCTGATAGAGCATTATGTACAGTTTTTACCTTTTTCAAGTCTCTATTTACATGTTGTACTCGGCCTGTGAACATGATGAAATTAAAAACACAATGTGGTTTCATTTGAAATCAATAGTTTGTAAGGATGAAGTAGTAAATAGATTTATAATAATTTTCGTCCTTTGTTTCTACCGGAAGATTGGAGTTCTTTCATTTATTTGTTTGTTACTTCATGCTTGATGATTTAATATTTTTATTCGTGAAACTATACATGCAACTTTGGGAAGACTTTAGAGTGCAGCATACTCGTTCACTTAAAAAATGTGGTGTCTCGAGGACATAGATTTCAATTTACTAAAATTTATGAATAAAAAGTCGCTTGTAAATATTCAAATAAATGATAAATAATTTTCATTTCTGTCGATGCTACATTTACAGCAAAGAAGAGTTAACTTTTCAACATCATTCTTAAGAGGGATAACTTCTATCTTGATTCCTAGTTATGAAAATCATAAAGATCCTATATTAGAATAAAAGGAAATACCTGGACATTTGTATGCACAATTTGCTTTTTCGAAAGAGATGAATTTTGAAAAGTATTTGGAGAAGAAAATTCTTTACGGAGTCATTTCTTGACTTTGTTTATATATTTATTAAATTAATAATCTTCAAAATCAGCTCCAAATTAGGTTCAAAAGCAAATTGCTTCCTACGAATAAAAAAATTTCTCTTGGAAATGTTTTCTCTTGAATTTAACAAATCCTCTTGGATTATTAATTCAAATGTTAATTTAAATTCGAAAAGTTTAATATATCTTTTCAATTAACATTCTCTTTCATGTAGCAACTTTACACCCGATATGTTACATTTTATAACAAATCTCCGAAGTTAAATGGGAAAAAATAAGAAAGATAGCTTTTACTTATCCCAGCTTTGTTTTAATTTCCAGATTGTTTTCCTAAGTTTTATTTAAAATTTTGAAAATTGTTTATATTTGACGTCTGAGCTGTTGCTGCCATTTCAACTAGATCATTGCAATAGTTAGAGATATCATCTGCTAAAAGTCTACTCATTTATTGTTTGAAGTATTCTTTTCTATATTCAGAATGGGTTAAAAGATAAATTTATGGGTAGTGATTAGGTCTTCATTTTTTTCTCAGAACAAAATCTCTGAGATCATTCTAAAGTTGGGAGCTTTAATTGTTGCATTTTTTATTAGTAATAATAATCTTCATGAGGATATTGTAGTTTCTGTATATAGAGAATTTCTAATTGTTTAATATTTCAGTTTTTCATTCCGAAAAGTGTTTTGTTCGAATTTATCACTATTTCGTCGTCATTATTTCTACATTTTTCATTCTTATGTATAGTTATTATCTCTGGTTACGTAACAAATTTCCAGGCAAAAAAATCTTGTATAATGCTGCGACATTGGAAACTTTCGAACTTATCTTTGTTAATGGTAAATAACTGAAAATTTCTGAAATGATTCGTTTTATATTTAAGATGAGTAGAAATTCTGCAAATAGGACTTAAGATAAACATTCTTATTTATGTTATTGCCGATTTTTTTTTTCAGAGAACAAGAGAATCTCATGACATCGGAGATGACGGTGAGTTAATTTTAATTTTTGAAATTTAAATATTTCTGTATTAATTTTAATACGTTGAACTGGATAAATGTCCAGATAAATTACATTTGAGATCTTTTGCAACGATATGCAAAACCTTATCAACTACATTATGACAATTTATTTAGTCTATGCTGAGGTGGTGTATTGCCAAAATGCTAAAATGATAGGAAGGAATGAAATCTGCAGGAAAGAGTAACAGACATATTGGGGGGGGGGATATAGAATTTTTGAGTCCTCCCAGCATGTCTCGATTGAATTCACCTAATATATAATAAAATATAAAGTCTGTAAGAAGTTAAGTCAATACCGTGTGGGTTTTGACAATAGCATACCGTCAGTAGCAACTGTCCAATGTACAAAATCAAAAAAAATCGTTTCCAGAAGATTTTACGCAAAATTAAACAGGTTGATTCGAAATAGATTGAATGGAATTAAGTAAACAATGGAAAATCTCCTTACTTTTCATTCTAATTAATATTTAATATGATACTGGTGTAGGATTAGAAATAATTAGGATACTAGATATAGTTACTAGATACGAGTTCATTTGATAGACAACCAAAGATACCTATTATAATTTATTGATCGAATTCCTCTGAGGTCGGTAAAGTATAAAAAAAGTCTTATGTGAGAATTTTTATTAAAATAAATGCAGATCATAGTTCTCAAATGAATACTTCTGCTGTATTATGTTCAAATTTTATTCGAAGTTAATTGTAGGAAATCCAAGATGAACATTTTCGTGTCGATATATTTTGAGGGATTTTCTGATGTATGGGCAGCCTGATTTCATAGAAGTTATCATATAATCATGAATATAGATTTGGATTGTTAATTACTTTTCGATTTTCGAAGTATTCAGCCTTGGCTCTCCTTTACTGATAAAGATACTGGCTTCTCCCGCCAATAGATGCTTTGTAGTCAAAATGAAATTGTTTGATTGTGGGCAATATTTATAGTATTTACAGATGGTTTGGGCTTTATAAGATATTTAAAATTTAAAAAAATAAGGAATACTGTTTTTCGAAAAATGTATACAAAATACTTCCAGTGATTAAAATTGATCCCAATCATGAATGCAGACAAATGTGACTTCAAACCAGTACAATATAATACCATTATTTTACAAAACTAGTTAAGTTTTTGTAATTCTTTTCAAATGATTAAATAAATGATTTTGGGTTTTTGTCAGATCACTATATATTTCAAAAGTTAGTTTGAAAGCATGCTTTTATATAATTTATTTATGGTGTATGATAGCATCATATTTTTTACGTTCATACAAATACTCTAGCATTATTATAAGTTAAATACTGTTTTTAAATTCGTTCACACTAAATAAACACATTTGATGCAACTTTAATTATGGGTAAATATCAGCTTATTTAATTAAGATCACTTACAATATCTTTCTTTCCATTTAAATTTTTTTAACAAATTATAACGTATATAAATTGCTTTTCTAATTTAAAAAAATACACATAGATATGCATGCACGTTCAACTGAAATATTGAAAAATTACAACATTCATCTTTTAATTGCACATTCCTTATTTGCAAAGAAGCTAATAATTAAAAAGTGTTTATTTTTTATGAAGAACTCACTCTCAACTTTTAAAATTGTAGAGCGGTCTTCTCAAAGAAGAAGGTCGTATGATGAAAGACAAGTCCAGGAAAATGTGCGACGACAGATCCTGGTAAGTGTCTTACAGTCGCTTATTCCCATAAATTCCTCCATTTTCAGTATCTCAAGATCGCATTTTCAGAAATCAGCCTATGGGCCTAAAGTGTATTGCAATAATATGATCTCGTTCAATTGTCATGAATGCCTAGTCAACCCATAACCAAGCATATCGGTGAGAGCATTGCGCTGATCATAAGACTTTATGGCTGTTTGTAAGAATAGAAAAATGGAAAGCCTTATTAAAAACATTTGTAAATAATAAAATACATTTTCTATAGATTCTAAGTGATTTCATTATTTTATATTAGAATATTAAATTGTATGCCATCATGAGAACATATTCAATATTTTAAAGACTATTATGAAACGGAGTAAAAATAAAACGTTATTCTTTTAATCTGACCTTTATTTAAGAAGAATTTAAAAAATATATATATACTGAAAGAAGCACATTTGAAATCATTTGTCTGTATGTAAAAACAATTCAATTATAAATTAAACTGAAGTTTCTAAAAAATGCATGCTTTTAAATAAGTTATTAGGTACATAAAAAATGCACAATTTGAACTCAGTTTTTATGCTGAAACGTAGTGCTAATATGCTGCATGTTTTGCCCCTAATAAGATGGGTCTTACAAAGGTCTTTTTAAAGAAGTGTTAAGCAGAGTGAGATTTTAAATAACTATATTGAACGAATGAAGATTTTTATTTTGTCCATGCATGCTTTTATTTTGTAATATATTTAGCTATCATGAATTAGATGGATATATGAATGAAATAAAAATGCTACAGATGTTTATATCCCATATCCCGTATTGTCTGGTTCACCAAATGTTTTGTAATTCTTTGCACTTATGTGTTGTTGATACCAGTAGGCAATTCTGAGATTTTCCAAAATTCAATATTAATAGATTATTTAAATAATTATTCAATAAAATTGCAATCATCTTGTTGCGATGGTGAAAAAGCTGTTATCTAAATTTCACATTATGTGTATTAATGAATTATGAGTAAACCACCACAGATTAGAAAATAATTAAATTCTCATTTTTAATATACAAATAAAAGGATGTTTTAAAAAGGAATTTATCATTCATTCAGTTGAGATTTCAGACAATTAACTTTTAATGATTCTCGAGCTTACAATGAGTTGGGGGCAGATAAATGAATTTGAATTTTTAAAAATAAAATTCGATATACTTTGGCGCATTTTTAATCGAAATTACTTTTAAAGAATCGTGAAGAAGAGTTCTGGAATTCCCTTTTCTAAAATTATCATGTGCTATCAAGATCTTCGAATTTAACTTCGTGACTTTTTCTAATGTTTAACTCTGAAGAACGATTTGGTTTTGTTTCTATCCACTGGTTCCTTAAAAGACGACAGGTAATTAGAACATATATTTCCCGGACGATTTCAATAAGCAGAGCAAGTGCAGAGATATTCAAGTAACAAGATTCTAATATCTGTCGTCATTTGTGACATAAAATATTTTTGAAAGAATGGCGAACGAAAGTTTTGCATGAGAGATTTATAGAAATTAAATACAACCGAAATTCCAGACGAAACAGCTGGTTGCCAAAGGCTGGTTTTGACATTAAGTAAAGATGATGGGAATGCAAAATAGAATATTTTTCTGTTTGATTTTTTTTCTTCCTTGTGATATTAGAATCCGCTTTCGTAGAATATATATTTGTGAGAAATAAAACTGTTTGCAATACTTATTCAGATTAATTTAAGTTTTCCATGTATTTTATGCTTGCAATACTTATTGAACATTATTTTTCAGGACTTCCTCCGTGAACAAGCGGCACTAGCTGCAGCTGGGGTGGTTGAGGATCTTGTAAGTAATTATTTACGTATTTCTAAATAATTTGCTCATAGAAGCAAAATATTTTTTCAGTGTGTTATTAATAAATAGCCTCAATTTTTCATATAGATGTTACTACGATTCATAAATTCAAATTTTCGTTCCTTTTTTACTAATTTGCTAAGAAGTTAGTAGAATTATTAAAGGGAAATTGAACATTCTTTTGACAACCAGTACTTTCCATTTATTCTGATCACAAAAATTTACAGGTGAAACATTTAAATTAAATTATGAAACCGTTTGTAAAATTAAAGTTTTTACATTTTAAAGTTTGATTTATTAATAATTAATGTTAATTTAATTTGATTGCTTTTCACAATTACACTTATGAATATTTTTGATATTTATGCATTAAAATTCAT
>JAPMOR010001013.1:11158-27239 GCA_026543865.1 Argiope aurantia
GACTGAGTAAATAACAGATCGTTACTATTACCTCTCAATTATATATTTATGCATAGCATTTGATTATAATATAAAAACCAAATGTTGCTTCAGATGTGAAGCACATTTATATATGCTTCATTTTTATGCTTCAAATATGAAATTCTATTCCGTTCAATTTACAGACGAATTTTACATTTGTTCGCTTGTAAAAAAACGAAGCACAGAATGCATACTTTCTGCTAAACACAATGTTGACTGATGTATCTACAATGAAACTAAACTGTCAGACGTAACAAGTATATTTTTGGCACCGAGTGGTATACGTAACATTCCAAAATCCTCAAATGGGGAACATGGCAGCTAATGGGTTAATTGTGTGACGAACAAGCAGCTTAGATTATAATATCTTAACTGTGTCTACTAACTTTAAAATTTGCTGTTTACCTGCATTTTTGAAACGCTAAAATAATTAATGATTACATAAATTAAGTAAATTAATATAAAAATGCAAAAAAAAAATTTGGAGGGATTGGAAATATAGTAATGAGCTATGTCCTTACAATTAACTATTAAAAATATTAGGCACGTCATAATAAAAGTATATGAGATTTAAAGAATATTTTTATTTTGGTTATGTATAATTCTACTTTACATGGAAATATTTATAGATAAACTAAATATAAGTACTACTTATTTCCAATATTAATTTAACTAATTATTTCCATTATTTAATTACTCATTCCCATGATTAATGAAAGTGAATGTATACGAAGCAAATGTGACTTAGAGCTGCTATACTTGACATTAAAAAACTTTGAGGAATGGATGTTATACCTTAATGTTCTTTTTATATCTTGTGGTATGTGGATTATTATGATCTGTGCAGGAAGCAACAGGACGAATGTTGTAGGAAACATTTCTTTAATAATCACATTCACACACTAAACAATTACAAACACAAAAACCAGACATTCGCGCGCGCGCGCTTCACAGTTCAGCATCCCATCTCCTTCTTATTACAATCGCAATGCATTATGGGATTACATATGGGATGGCTTAATCAGGTATCGCCATCTAGTATCCAAAAGAGAAGATAAGTGTAATGCAACTGCTACAATCTTAATATAATTTTAATTCTTAGAAATCCGGGAGATTTTATCAGTAATTTTTGGAAATATTATTGCACTATTTTTTTAAATGACTTCAAAGTAGTATAAATTATAATTTCAATGGCTCTTTATCTCGTAATTTTTAACACAGTTTTAGCATGATTTTAACATTATTGTTCATTTGAAAGTAAAACGGATTGTATTTTTTCATCCAGCCTACTGTCTTACTTCATGTTCTCCATATATAAACAATTGGTGTGAAAATTATTCTGTTTTTGCATGTGAATTAAAATACATAATATATTTTTAATGACGCCAGTTTTAATATTATAATTTTTCATCTCGAATCTCGAATTTTGAGAACGTATTAAAAGTTAACTCTTAAATACAATTGATAAAATTGTCTTCTTTTGCTATAATAAAATGTAATCCATTTTTATTACTTTGCAAATTTTTTTAATTTAATGATTTTATTGCCCATTAATTAAAATTAAAATATGCAAAAGCGTTTTTTTTTTTTTTTTTTTTTTTTTGTCGAATGAAAAGAATTTTAAAATTCTGTTTCCCCCTTAACTTTTTTTCCCCTAAGACATTAAGCATGCCTTTTTATCTAGGGTTCAGGGTTTTGAATTCTTGTAACACATATGATATTGCTTTAAATTTCCAGAAAAATATCACTCTTTGTTGAATGTGTATTAAAAAAAGGGAAAAATGTGTTCAGGAATTAATATTATGAAAAGGCTCCAATATATTATTCAGGATTTAATGAATATTTATTTGCTTTTCTAATCTAAATATTTTTTATATTTCTTTCTTAACAAAATTTGCATATTTCCAAAATCTACCATAAATATTGCCTTTTCAACCATACTGATTGGAAAAATCTTATCATAGTAAATAATAGCAGCTCAAAGAATGAAGAGAAATTTGTTTACAAAACGTGCGATTCACTTTCCAAGTCTTGAAATTTGTGGTTTTCCAAATTCCTCAGCTTTCATCCAATCGCTTGACATGATTTCTTGAAATTCAAAACATGACGTCATCGATGGTAGATCAATGACCTTCAAGGATGACGTATAAAACAACATCTCATATAAAACAAAGAAGAAATGCCAACGTCCCTTCCTACCCACGCCCCTTCTTGATGCTGTCCGAACATGCTTTGTCATCACATTTTTTAAATCTAGGTCAACAAATTCTTCCTACTGAAAGTTTGAAATATGCTGTTGCGTCATAAACTGTATTTTAAAACAATGTGTTATAGATTTCTGTACCTCCAGATGGCGCTGTTAAGCGCTATCTTGTAATTGATGCAAGCAGTCTACTTCTATGGTAGGCAACGGAATGCACAGATGGGAGGCGCAATATTATTATATCAATTAATTAATTAAATTACTGTATTATAAATTAATTAGATTACTGTCTTACTAAAGTAAAATGGCAGTGCAAAATATATAATATATTCAATTCCATGTAACTTATAAGCGTTTGATATTAAGCGATTATAAACTTATAATCACATTCATCACTTGGAACAAAAACAAGCTCTGTATTTAGAATACTACCTATAACCTATACATATATATATATATATATATTACCTATAAACTATATATATAATAAGCAGCATTCTTATTGAAGATAAGCATTATTCAAATTTTAACAGTAAATTTCATGTAACTTAAGTATAAATGATTGAAAAGGCAGGTTGAAGGATTGAATGAAAATAAATAAGTGAAAAGGCAGACCACACATGCAACATACAGAAATTCGATTCTATTATCATCGATTAAATAAAGTTCTTTTCAAAAAAAATTTTATGTTATTGGTGAGGATTTGTTAATATTAAAAATTAGCATGTGCAGTATTATTGTAATAGTAAGTGTGCATTTTAGCTAAACAATGCTTATAATAAGGCAATTCTTTTAATAAATTAATCAATGAAATAACGCTTTTTTGTTTAATAAACATGATAAAAATTTAGTAAGAATAGGTTAATTTTTTTTATTTTAGTATTTTTTTACTTTATATATTTTATTTATTTATTTATTTACTATAACTTGTATATGAACTACATTCCTCTTATATATTTAAGCAGAGATTTATTTTTAATAATTTCTATAACAATTAAAAATAAGGAAATAGATATGAAACCTGATCATTTGTACTTGACGGTATTAAAATTATCTTAATACTTTATAATTCATAAAATTGATATTTTTTAAAATTAATTAGGCAACTGGGCAAATAATTATTTGTAACTAATCTACCTACAGTCCTCCCAACCTATCTGTTCTAGTCAGAATTTTGCTGTTGCATGTACTTGCGCATGCGCATGTGCTCGAATTCTAATTAAAAATATTTTGAATTTGATGAAGATTTATTAATATGACTCTGAAAAAACATCCTGAAAATTGCCATTTTTAATTTTTTTTTCTAGTTTTCTCTCTCGTTATCTAAAGAATAAAAGTTGTTCAGGTCATCTTTTTAAAAACAGCGTTTTTACTTCTGTACGAATTATAAAATAAGCAGTAAGATATATGAATTTTTAAGCGCTAAAGAATTTAATAAAGAAATAAGGTGAATTTAATAATAATAAATGAAAATTTCTATAAAAAGAAATATATGGAAAACTAGAAATGTTTTTAAATAATTCTAAATGTTAAAAAATTACCTATAGATTGGATTGAGTTTGTTATTTTTGATTCTAAAAAATTATATTTACAAGACGAAATGCCAAATAGATTTCTATAAGATTCCGAAGGTATGGAGGAAAGATCATTTCTCTCCTCTTTTATATTTCCCTCCTCAATTTCATGAAGATATGAGCAATGAGGATGAGGATGAGCAACTTATGAGAACTCTCTGATGAAGCGTCACACATTTGCGCCAAAAACTAGACGAAATTAATTGTTGATAATCACTTTTCGTCCCATAACTTCTAAAATATCGAAACACTTTCAGCTCAAAACTAATTCGTTATTATGAGGCAATAACTTCTGATTCTATCTTTATTTGTAACGAAATTGTGTGGAAATGAAAATTTCTTTTCCATCCCATTAATACATATATTGCAGTTAATGTAAATAAACAACAAATAATTTATATAATCGTCTACAGTCTTCTGTAGTGAAAAATGCAGTTAAAAATTTTCCCTTCCTTTCCGTTATCAAATGCAAAATCCCATCTGTAGCGGCATCTAGTTATTGAGACAGGTTCTTTTTATGTTTAAATTGATAAATGGCTAAAAGGTTAAACATGTATAAATGGCAAAAGTCGATGAGATGAGGTCAGCATATATATTATTTCATATATATGCTGATTCATTATATCCTCACTTCGAATTGAAGGTTATTAATAATCTTTCCTTCCAGTATTTTTTTTAAATTTTGTATTCGACATTGTATTTTTTTCTGTTAGTGAATTAATATATGTTTCAATTCCATTTTAGTAGTCATTAGAAAAAAATTCCATCGCAAGGGCATATATTTACAACTAAAGTGCACTGTAAATAATGATTTTTATTTCTTAAACTCTCAGAATTTGCTTATATTATCAAAATGTCAAAGTATCATATTATCAAATAATAAACTTCCTTTTTCGATCAAAAATTTTAGAAGAGAGGAACTTTTTTTTATTTGAAATGTAAATTTTAAGTTATTTTGCTAAATATGAGTAACATGCCCTGTAGACTATATAAAAATTTAGATTTCATAATGTTCTCAGCAATGCATTTGTTGACTCAAACGGAATAAAATATAATTTCTTACGTCATTTAAAACATTTTTCCAAATAAATATGTAGACCTTTTTTTAAAGGATTAGAAATTAAGTATAAATCTACTAAGAGCATGGACAGCCTGTGTATTTTCTTTTTTTTTTCTTTTGGAAATTTTCTGGAATAATTCATTTTTTGCTCATTTGGGATTTTTTTTTAAAATTTCTTTATACATTTCTTTTAACATCACAACCTTCATTTCTTCTAACATCACATCCCTCTTCAATGCCCAGGCAGAGTTGCCAGAAAAACGGGAAAATACAAGGTATTTAAAAGAAAATCATCTAAAAAACAGGGAAAATGCAGAAAAATTTGAAATTTCCATAAAGCCCGGGAATTTTGAGTTTCTGATCTCCTTTTCCCTCTTAAAAAATGCCGACCTCTGTACATTTCAAGAATAAAACATCATAGCCATAGTACCAAACATGAAACGTGTAATAGCGGAAACTCATTCCTTTTTAATTTATTTCTAAATTCAGACTTCTGAATCAATAGTGCCTTTCTTATACGAAAATCTTTTCATTTTTGATAAACATTTAATGAAAAACATTGTCACTAGAAGCATAATAGAAAAGCAAAAACATTCGACATTTATTTTTGACAGATCTTAATGATCTTAAAAAGCTAAGGTTGAGGGAAAAAAAATACCGATATTAGAATAATGGCTACAAATTACTAGAAGAGCTACTAAAAAAAGAGGTTTTTTAGCAGAGTATTTTATATTTGTAAAGAATACTATAAAAAAAAAATATTAGACCAAAATATTGAAAAAGTTTAATGTTTTAAAAAAATTGCATATTAATCATTAAACCCATGTTTATTAAAGAACCTTGCTTATTCCACTTAAAATTATGGAGTATTGCTATTTTGTTATAACTAACACATGAATGCTATTTGCACATTTCCTCTTATATTGCATATAGTAAATACAGGAAAAACACAGGGATTTTTTTTTCTTTTCAGGTTTGAGTGCAACCCTGCCAAAGTGTCTAAAACTAAAATTTAAAAAAAATGATCACAACAACATGTCTTAACTTGTTACCTAACCTTAGTTGCCAAAATGTCATTTATAACCGGAAATAGACCTCTTGGGGGAAATAAGCCATCTCCCCCCCCCCTTAACTACGAGGAGAAAAAACTTCGCAGATCAGAGTTTTAAAAAAAATCGCCGAAAGGCATTTTGATTTAAAAAAATATATATATAAACATAACGCAGGTTTTCAAGGTCAAAGCAGTGAGCTATTACGCCCAGCAGCCGTCTACCATTAATTGTTATATAAACATGCCCGAACAGGTGTGTATTTTCAAAGTCTTAATTGAAAATCTGGCAACAGTTATCAAATATTATGGTATTTTATGTAAAAAGCGTTGAAAAAAATGTCATTTTAATGACACAGCTTGAAGAATGAGAATTCCAAATACTTATTCGATTGAGCTATTACTTAAAACGCTATTATGATTTTAAAAAATGGCATTAGATTAACTATCAATATTTTTATCTAGGAAATTTATTAAAATGTTAAATATAACATTTTAGATAGCATTACATTTCAATACGAAAGGAAAATAAAAAATAATAAGATAAAAGTTAAAATAAAATACAATCGTGAAACTAAAATCAGCGGTAGTGGTTGTCCCAAAACTTTCTCGCGTACCCTCTAATATAGGTGTTATCTCAGAAAATGCCTTCCATGGAATCGGCATACAATAGATGTGAAATATAAAAACCATAAGGAGAATTTAACATTTTTACTGAATCTATCGTGTGATCCTTGGCGAGTTTTTTGGCGATTAATCCTTTCAATACGGTTAATATTATCCGGAAATCGATTTTTTTTGTTAGTTTGTTTTAGGCGCTAAAATCCCAACCGATTAAAATTAAAATTTAACACAGTAACATAATTGTAGTTACTAAATCCTATATCAAATTTAATATTGCCGCATTGAGAAAAAGCAGTCGTCTCTCCATGGCCGAATGGTCATAGCACTGATCTCATAATCGAGAGATCATAAGTTCGACTCTCGCTAGAAACAATGTCAATCACAGTCTGTGTAAATATTTAATTCCTTGATTTTATGTTTCCCTTTATTTCCTGTTCCAGCAGATTCTGGACCTTTCTTTAGTTTACCAGATAAGTGTTCTGGACTTTTCTTACTGTCTCCAGAAAAGTATTCTGGAACTTTCCCTGCTAGTATAAAAGCAGATGTGTCAGTTACTGTGTTCTCAGTTCAGAGTTGAGTTAATAAATTGGTTTAGCTCTACTTCTTGTGTGTGTCATTGAGTTCCACACTAAAGAACCTACGTGACAATATATTTAAGTCATTGCATTCTTGAGTTATGACGTAGACATGTTTCTGAAAGTACAGACCGACAGACAGTCAACCCCTTGTTGGATTTGACTCAAACTTTGGTAGTGTCTATACTGTAAATATTAAATCTGTATACCAAATTTTATCTATCTTCATCTAGCCCTCTTCGTTTTATAGTTATCGTTTTAATTTATATTTGGGCAGCCGGACAAATAGACTTCCTCGGAATGGATTTAGATAGAAATCTACAAATTGAATATAAAGATCGCATACTAAATTTTATCCACATAGCCCCCGGCGTTTTTCAGTAATCTTTATCACAGACAGACAGACGGATATTTTCAAAAATGTATTTTTCCAAATCAAGGTGAAGATTCGTCAAAATCTCGAATTTTTGACGATTACAATACTTTGTCTATACTACGTATATGAGAAAGTGAAATACTATGTCATTTCATTCATTGTTTGATTCTAAAATAGTAGACAAAATAAACAGAAAAGAAGTAAAGAACGTTCTCACAACATATTGTATAAAAAAAAATTCGAAAATAGTTATCGCATAAATAATTCGAACCCACTTCTCAAACAGTCTGACTCTTATCAACTTTACGAAGAGAAAAGTCACCCGGTAGATTAACAATAAAAATTGACCTAAGTGTGAACTATCACTTTTGTGCCGGAAAGAACCTGACCTGAATGAACAAGTCATCGAAGTCGAATATTGTTCATCAAGGTGGTCAACCGCGTTCAAGGTCACTACCGGCGTTATCTCGGCATACTTTCCCATCCGTCAGACGATTTCATTTACGTAACAGCTGCCTGACGAAATGGAAGCGCGCACTCTTCCTTATCTTTCCAGGTAAATAATGTTTTTGTTTTTTTTTTTTTTTTTTTTTTTTTTTACGTTGTATCTCCGTGCTGCGAAGTTTGAAAATAAAGTTGGGCGCTACTGAACATAAGCTGAAGTCCTGCATTGCATTGCTATGTTAACATTGATTTGTTAGTTATTTTATTAATGTTACTGTTTTAACTCTTAGTTATTTTTTATTAATTCCGCTTTGCAAAGTGCCGCATTTCCTACTCTATAACATCTCATTACGATACTGTGTCTTTCGATACTTTTTTTTTAATTTGCATTGTTTGTGTTTATTAATTACCTAATTTTTAATTAACTTATGTAAAATTAAGTACTATTAAAGGTTTTTAGTTATTTTATTAGAAAAAAAAACATAAGTTAATACTAAAAATCCTCATATAGAACCATTTTGATTAAAACGTGAGAACTGTATTTTCGAAGTAATTTAAATTTCTGCGTGCATTCGCATTTACAAACCGGTGCTAATGTTTGACTTTAAGATAATGCTCTAACAAAGTAACTGCTAACGTTTTGTACCCTCTCATTTTAAAATCATATCTTGCACTCTTAATGCATTACTTGTCACAATAAATGTTTTTGTAATATTTATTTTTATCTCAATTTATTATGAACGGGTAACAATAATTTACACAAGTATAAAAAAGGAGAATAAATAAACCATTATCGTCATTATTTATTTAGATTTAGGTAGGGTTTGCTTGAAACTTTAAACCAATGGCGTATTTAGACATTTTGCTGTCCTAAGTGGTTGGCATTATGGGACCATTCTTTTAATGAACTAATTAAACTAGTTTCAAATTTCAACACATTTTAAAATTAATCAGCATGTTAATGATTTATTTTGGATTATTTTTTTAATAATTTTCTCAAAAATGTATAATTTTTTTATTAGTTTATTTATACAATTCAATTTTATTTACCCTTTCACTACTGAGCCAGGCGTGCAAACTCTATATTGGCTGGTTGATTACCGTTTCAAACGAAAGGTACAGGATTTAAAACGAGTTATCACCAAGGGTGGCATCGTTTTATATCCTGCATCTCATGCTTGAAACATAAACTGTCAAGGCAGTAAAAAATTTGTCCCGCCGGTTGGACTGGATGAGTAGCGAACGGATTAAATAAACACTTGTCATTAATAAATACTGCGATGGCCAGGTGAATGTAATCAAACAGACAAGAACCAAACCAATTACACTTAAGAAAATGTTAATATTATTTTAATGGTTATTAACATAGAATATATAATCTCTATAGATTTATTTCTATGTCAACTGTATTATTAACATTTTTTTAAATCGATCTCCCTGCTTCTTCCTGCCACCGCTCCTTGGCGAATCAGTTAGTTCGCCAAGATTAAGGTTGTTATTCTATGTAACTAAGTCTTAAAGGCTTCCTCAATAGATTATTGTTAAGTTTCACAGTCTTGTAACTTTTACTTGGCGCGTATGCACCGAGTTTGGTAGCTCTAGGTCAGATGGTTTGGCCTGAACGGCGAAAAAACACATACAAATGCGCCTTTATTATTAGTGTAGATATATCGAATCTTTCATTTAATTGGTTTTGTTACTTAACAAGTTCTCTAAAATAATAATTTTTAATTTTATGTTTATGTGAAATCATTTCTTCCTATCTGTATCAATGAATTTGTTGTTTTTTTATTAGTCAGCAAGAAAGTCACGAGCTACTAATTGTGATTATTTCTTCGAGAATTTTACTATTTATTCATTTTTACTACTATTTATTCATTTTTACTTTCTCGTATACATAGTATAGGGAAAGTAATCGTTAAAAAATTTCTAACTCAAGATTTTGTCGAGTCTCCATGTTTTTGACCTACCTGAGTTCGTAAAACACATTTTTGGAAAATGTTCGTCTATCTGTCTATCTGCGACGAAGATAACTCAAAATTGATTTGAGCTTGATGGATGAAATTTGCTATACTGTCTTTATATCAAATTTGTAGATTTCTATCAGATTTTCATGAGGCCGCGGTGGCCTGGTGGTAAGGTCTCGGCTTCGGAACCGGAGGGTTTCAGGTTCGAGACCCGATTCCACCGAAGAACCGTCGTGTAAGGGGGTCAGTTGCACATTAAATCCGTCCTGACCAAACATCCTCCCGCTGGTGTGGTGTGGTGTGGAGAGGGGGGTGCCAGCTCAGGTGTCGTCCTCGTCATCTGACCGCGGTTCAAAATGACGAGGTCCGTCCCAAAATAGCCCTAGTGTTGCTTCAAACGGGACGTTAATAGAACTAAACTAAACTAAACTAAACTAAACTATCAGATTTTCAGTAAACTCCGTTCAGAGGAATATCTTTCCGGCTGTTCGAATATAATTTAGCATGATAACTGCAAAAAGAAAAGAATTAACTAAATAAAATTCGGTACATAGATTTAACATCTGTTGCTTATACACGGCTCAAAATTTAAGTCAAAACCGATAAGGAGCTGTCCGTCTGTCGTTCTGTATTTTCAGAAATATGTAAAACCGTTAACTCAAATATATCGAATTTTGTATGGGATTTTGTGACTGCAAGTGTAATTCTGTATCCAATTCTTGTTTTAATGGGTTGGGAAAAATGCATCTAAAACACAAATTTGATTTTCTGATACTATAAACTGCATGCCAGGGATTAATTGCCAAGGATCGCACGATAGATTCAGTAAAAATTTTAAATTCACATAAATTGTTCTATTTTGTTACTGTTGTATGCCAATACTATGGAAGGCGTTCGCAGAAATAACACCTTATAGTGAGTGTGTTGCGATTTTCTACAAAACTGCCCGGTTTTAAATATAATATTTTAATCTACACAAACGTAGCTACACTACAAAATTTACAAAAAAAGACATAGACAAGTAAGTTCCGTATTAATATGACCTTCTTCCGTATTAATATGACCTCGAAAGCAGCTAATTTATTGCTTAAGACTTGATTAATATCCTACGCGAATACTAATTCCTGATGGACCTATATCTAATACTACCGTCAGCTAAGTTCTATTACTGTGATTAAAAACTCTCTGGAATACTTCATCGATATATTTATATTAGGGGGCTAATTTACATCAATAGTAAGTAAATTTGAGAATCGATTCGTTGTATTTAGGAGAAAATTACTTCTATAGTGAGTATGTTGTGATTTTCTAATGAACTGCCCGGTTTTAAATACACTAGTTTTAATTTCCACAAACACAGCTACACTACAAAATTTACAAACACACATAGACAATTAGGTTAAAGAAAACAGTATGGTGAAGGGATTCCACCGTTTCCAACCGAAAGCATTCGGTATTAGCGCAAGGGTTGCGCATAGAAAAAAAGTCGACCTCAGGATGCAGGTCTCCCATTCAACTGCTTGTCTGTAAATGCCACAAGGGGGCGCCCTCTGCACAAGGGGGAAAAAGAGGTGCTACAACTTTTATTAAAGAGTACGCGAGAAGGTTCGGGAGAGACCACTCCTGCAGGTTATTTTTATTTTATAAAATAAATGCGATTATAATTATTGTTTATTTATAAAATAAATACTTTAAAAAATTTTTTTAAAAAATGAGAGAGATGGATATTGATTGATGTGACATTGAGATTTCAGATTATTTTTTTTAAAGATTTTATTTGAATTGTTTCGGATGATCTGTTTTTATAATTCTAAAAATATTTTTTTAAAGAGATATTACTGAAATGAATTACATTGATTAAAAAACTCTCATTTGTAGATTTGAAATATAAAATTAAAAAATGTTATTTTAAAAAAAAAAAAAAAAAAAAAAAACGTTTTACACTCAGAAGATTATAAGCTAACTTTTGAGGATTTATCTTTCCTAATATTAAATGCGTATAAAATATGGCCATTTTAAAATATTGCAAAAGAATGAATCTGCTTGGAAGGAAAATAGTAAATAAATAACAACGCATACTATTGGTGCATTTTAATTTTTTTCTTTTTTTATTGCTTTTTTTATTATTTCTATTTTTTATGTTATTCATTACATATTATACTATTCAAAGTATAAGATTTTGCTAACATCTTTAAACGAAAGCAATGGCTTATCAATGCGTTATCGAAACGCATTGATAACGCATTGCGTTTTGAGGAACAAGCAAAATAAATTGTTTATTTTTATTATTAATAATAGAATACATAAAAAAAATCAGAAAAACCTATTTTGTTTTGAGAAATATGTAAAGAGGCAGAGAAAAAATTTTATCACTATTATCATGTTTGTTATCATTTTGGAAGTAGAATAGAAGAACGTTGATATAACATTAAAATTTCAGTTCAGAAATTTTTTCCAAGGTCAAACAATTTTCTATTTTAATTTAACTATGTTATCAGTAGTATGGAAATCAAATCATTTTTTTTTTTGAAGAAAACATGGCTTTGCATAATTTGAATTTGAATTAAAAGGGTACCTTTTATTTTATTTATTTATTTTTATTTTGTTTATTGTTTATTTATTTATTTTATTTATCTATTTTTATTTATTTATTTTTATTTTATTTATTATCTAATTAGTTATTTATTTGCTTGTTATATTTACATCAACTATTAATGGAAAAAAAAAATCGCCTAAAAATTAACTGATCTGTATTTTTACAACAGTAAAAACATTTTGTATTATGATAATTATTGTTATATTAATGTCTGTTTTAGATTACAAAAAACTATAGTTTTTTTTAATACTTCGAAATACCTTGGAATATATGTATTTTTATTTGGAAGTTTTATTCATTTTTATTTTATCGTTTAAGATAACAGCTTTAGAATTTAGAACTCATGAACAAAGGTACTAAAAATAAGAATCAATTATAGAATTAATACAATTCTTAATACAATGAATTAATTGACAATTTAAAATAATAAAATGTTTGAAAAAATAATAAATCTTAATATACCCACAAAAGAAAAAAAAAACATTTTTTAATGCATTTACCCCTCCTTATTCTGAATTAAGAAATATTTCATTGATTTTTATTAAATTATTTAATTTTTATTAATTTCAATTTTATTTTTATTAATTTTAATTTTATTTTAATCTTTATCAATTTTAATTTTTTTATTCTTATACTGTGTTTTACTGCAAACAGAACCGTATAAGTAAAATTTTAATTCATGAAAAATTTCAAAAAAGGAAAAGGGTAAGATAGTCCGATATGTGAAATATTTCTAATAACGGCTGCTGAATCCTAAAACTTACAAAAATTGTTAAATTTAACTAATATTTTTCATTTAGAACGAATTTCTTTTTTTTAATATGCTGACAGAAGAAAAAAAAAAGATTAAATAAACAAATACAGATTGCAACATAGGTTTGGTTTGGTTTAGTTATATTAACGTCCTGTTTGAAGCAACACTAGGGCTATTTTGGGACGGACTTCGTAATTTTGAACCGCGGTCAGATGACGAGGACGACACCTGAGCTGGCACCCCCCTCTCCACACCAGCGGGAGGACGTTTGGTCAGGACGGATTTAACGTGCAACTGACCCCCTTACACGACGGTTCTTCGGTAGAATCGGGTCTCGAACCTGAAACCGTCCGGTTCTGAAGCTGAGACCGTACCACCAGGCCACCGCGACCCCGAGAAAACATAGCAAGGACAACTTTATTAAAAACGTCAATGAATTTGAAGAAAAGAATTTGCATCGTTTAGTGAGTTAAGAATGACAAAACGATGGTCATTTACTTTAAAAAATACTTAATTCTTAAGTATTGTGGGGCCGCGGTGGCCTGGTGGTAAGGTCTCGGCTTCGGAACCGGAGGGTTTCAGGTTCGAGACCCGATTCCATCGAAGAACCGTCGTGTAAGGGGGTCTGTTGCACGTTAAATCCGTCCTGACCAAACGTCCTCCCGCTGGTGTGGTGTGGAGAGGGGGGTGCCAGCTCAGGTGTCGTCCTCGTCATCTGACCGCGGTTCAAAATTACGAAGTCCGTCCCAAAATAGCCCTAGTGTTGCTTCAAACGGGACGTTAATATAACTAAACTAAACTTAAGTATTGTGATTTTAAAATTAACTAATTTGTGTTATAAATTATATATTTCCTTTAAAAATATATTGATACTGAAACTTCCTCGCGTATTTAATGAATTTTTGTTTGGAATGTATTTTTAATTTAATAATTTGTGTATAAAATGTATAGCTTCCGATTAATTATATAATAATAAATTTTTGTTATTGTGGTTTTATACTAAGTTTGTATTTCTATTTTAGATTGAAAATGGATGATGAGCAAATAAAGCAAACGGGTCAGATTTTAAAGCAGATGACTATAGAATTTGAAGAAAATATAAAGAGACGTCTAGTTAATTCAGAAAAAGTGGTAAGTTTTTAAAAGAATATTTCAGTTTCTACTTTTAAGTATTGATTTTTACTTTCTCGTATACGTAGTATACAGGAAGTGATATAATCTTGGAAATATTGGAACTCAACATTTTAACGAATCTCTACGTCTTAGATTTCCTTGAGTTCGATTGACACATTTTTGGAAAATGTCCATCTGTCCTATCTCTCTATGACAAAGATAACTCAAAAACGCTTTTATCTAGGTGGATGTAATTTGACCATATTACCAAAATTTCTGAAGAACCTAGTATCTTCCATTTTGGCGCTAAATTCGACACTGATTTTGTCGCCAAGCCCAGATGGCGGTATTGATCCGACACCCGAGTAGCATACGATAGATCTACAGCATACAATATAGGTCTATAGTATAGAATAGACCGCGAAACTGACTGTCTTATGTTGGACCTAACTATGCTGAGAAGCATATGTTACAAATTCATGATAACGTAGTTATTTTTCTAACTGTAAATTAATTTGTATTAAACAATTTATTAACTGAAAAGTAAATGTAATTTTTTAAATCTATTCTTGTCGTATCAAACCTGAGATATATAATAATTGTTTTACTTGATTTTTAATCGAAATTTTATGTCTATCCGATTATTTAAAAGTAATGTATATTTTATTCTATTTATTTCTTCTTTCAGGTATCGGATATATCGAAAGTACTATTCTGGCCTTTAGTTGTTGTCATTGTACTGGCTTTAATTTTCCCAATATACTACCAAGTCACGTAGAGATCTTTTGTAACGATTTGAAATGGTGTATATTTTTGAAATGATGAATCTTCATCATACGGCTAAATTGTATTTTGCCTTTCCATCAACATCAGTTTAAAAGCTGGAAAAATGGGAAAATGTTTCGAAAGTCAAAAGAAAGAAAATGGATGAGAAGAATTTGTAAATGATTTTTTTCCCCTTTACTCTACACTGAAAGAAACAAGTTGCGGTATTTGGCCGAAGAAAGAGCTAAAACCAGCAACTTGCTCGGATATCAGATGGTCGAAAAAAGATCAGATTGTCACTGACGGCATTCATCAGATTTTACTTATCTAACATGAAGGTTTTGTAACCTTCACTTGTAAATAAGCATTGCTTTGTATTCATCTTGATTGTACTTAAATTTATATTGATCTTTGTTTTATTAAGGTATTGAGACATCACAATGCAAATAAACTACTTATGTAATTTTATTTCGTTCCTTTTATTATTATTGATGTATTAATTCTGAATTAAATAAATAATTTTTGTAAAAAAAATATTTTTTGTTTCTTTTTTTTTTTTTACTTTATATAATATGGCAATTTCTTTTTTGTTTTAAAATTGTAGCAAAATAAAAAAATTTCTGTTTCTGTTTTAAAACTGTAGAAAAATAAAATTCCTAAGGGTGATTGTACATTTTTTAAAGGTGATATTAAATAAATAAATGATTATATTTAAATCCGTAACAATCAGAATTTATAGTTTTAACTTGATTCCGGATCGCTACATATTTTTATAATTGTATGATTCCCATAGCTGTGAAATTCAGGGAATTAGAAACAGGAAATAATCGATTACATTTAAATGCGTAACTATCATAATTCACTATTTTGATTGATTGAAGATCACTATATATTTTTATACTGTTATGACTCTCATAATTTTGAAATTCAAGAAATTAGAAACAGGACACAAAAAGAAATT
>JAPMOR010001013.1:27249-37501 GCA_026543865.1 Argiope aurantia
ATTAAATATTTTATGAAATTAGATTTAATGGCTACCTCAGCAAAATAATCTTAAAATTCATATTTCTATGTGGATGTGTCTCATGTTATTTTAGAAGCAATGCATCATTCTTTTCTCAATGCTATGCAATTCTGTAATTTTCTGTCTGTATCTTTATCTGTCTCATCATACTACAGGAAAGAGAAGCAGTGTTTAAAACTGTGTTCAACGTTGCTTGCTTCTAAAATTTAACCTCATTTGTAAGTACAACAAACTTTTAAAAAATATTCTAACAATTTACTTTAAATAGAAATTCACTCATTATAGGGGGGAAAAAAAAAGAAGAAAAAAAACTGAAACTTTACAACTTTATCACCAATGATCGGGGAAAAAAGCCCAAAATAAAATATTAGTAGCAGCACTGAAACGATATGAGTTTCACTTCAGCAACGAAATATATTATTATAAAATACATAACTAAAGAAAGCATACCAGAATTAGTTGAAAATAAAAAAAAAATTATTTTGCAAAAAAAAAAAATGTTCTATATATATATATCTTTTTTAATTCTAATTTCAATTTAATTAATTTCCAAGATTTTATCTTAATTTAGCCCATCGTAACTTCATTCTAAAATATTCTCTTATTTCGTGATCCAATTCCACTTTCGGTTTAATTAATCCCTTTGTAAAAATAATGTGTCATCAGTACTACGTATCAAATGAAAGTAATACTTTCGTTGCCCCTGTCAGAGGTCAAAACATGTATTCCATCGGCGCGTGGCTGGAAATTCTATGTTATATAAGCTAGTGATCATTCATTTCGCGCTCTTTCTTTACTTCTGTTTTTGTGTCGCAGTGCGCCATCTTGTAAATAATCATGCTTTTCTCCCAAAAGAGAATAAAACGAAATTAAAAATACAAAATATCTTCACTGCTTTTCAAACCTGCTTCTGTTGCAACCAAAAGAACCTTACATATTATTTAGTCGACAGGATTCGAAATCCATTACATATATATATATATATATATATATATATATATACATCATTCCTACTGATTTAGTTATTGTATTCTCATGATGAATTTAGATTAAAGTTTGTTTGAAATCAGCAAATCATATTTAACGATCTCATACCAAATTTAATACATCTGATTCACTCTCTTTTAGTTACCCTATTTACGAACAGACAAACATAATGTTTTTTAAAATTCAACTAAAGGGTATATAACATGGAGTTTCTATAAGTCTATAACACGCACAAAATCTGGATGTCCAGTATCTTGAAAATTATAATTCATTTTCTTTATATTCTTCTAATTCGGCAAAGTACGATAAAACAATGATTTCTACGAAGCATATTTTTAAAATTCCTTCTAGCAAAAGAATTGTTATCGTGGATCATGCCAAGATGGATATCAAGACTTCTCGGAGGCCTGGTTAGGGGGAAGGGGCAATGAAAATCTAAGAGCTCTAAGTGGTCTTTGTACATGTTCTGCCTTCTCAACCTTATACAAATCAAAATCACACATTACTTAAATTTCAAAACGTTTGTATTTAACACTTATTTTTTTTCCATATCTTACATTTGATTGTATTCCTATTTTTAACATGGCAATGTCATATGTAGATGAGGTCTCTACTTAGATTTAAAAATATAAATTTCTAACAGGAAAACTGTGGTAAAGAGAGAGATTGACTTTCAAATAGTTACGGGCACATTAAACTCAACAGCTAATAAATGCATCACCACTCAATAGTCAATAAATACATCACCACTCAACAGCATATCGTTCGTCTCACCTCCGACTCACTGGAGGGAGAGTCTGTAGTGAAAGCTTATAAGCCAATTAACAGTTACGCTACACCAGCGATTGCTTTTGTATTGTGATTATGTTATTGGGCTGCGAACCACAAGGTCCCAGGTTCTATCCCCACTCATTACAATCCGCCACAATTTCAAAATAATTAAATAAAGTAATTTACATTCTAATTTAAAACTTTTTAAATTTAGTTTCCTCGAACACTTTAACTGGATTAAAATTTCAATTTCAGTTTTTTTAATGCAATATAATCTTAAGATTAGTGAATAATTCTATTTTGGATAATTTCATCCCTGTTACAGATGCAGCAGTATTAGTGCACTCAAAATGTAATTTATTTTCCTCATAAATTCCGTTTATTGCTCTAAAAATATTTTAATAAATTAGTTTATTAAAAATATTGCTTTTAACTTTATGGTTTGTTTTTTCTTTTTTATAAGTAGGCTAAATTTAATAAATTCCCACAAACATAATTCAAAAATCATTCAAAACACTCTATAAGACAATCTAAATCTTAACATTTATGTTATATTCATTAAAAAAAGCTTTTTTTTTCAATAATTTAATTAGATATAAACTAAAAATTTATCTGGTTTTATCGTTTAACTTAAGTAAGCTTATATAATTGCACAAAAGCCATTTTTGCAGTATTTCCAAATAAATAAAAAATTTTCATTGATACCAGTTTTATTCTTGTGCATTTTTCGGCATTAAATTTATATTTAAAATAAAATTTTGAAATATAAATGATTACTTTCTCTTTAGTTACTGTTTTTGTAAAAGCTATATTACGATATTAAATACATCTTCTTGTGAGTGCATATGATATCATTGACGTAATTAAAGGTATAGTTTTAAAATCAGTAGACAGACGAATCCTTGCTATAGTATTGAATTTGCTACTTAAAAACGCTTTTAATTAAAAAATATATATTCAAGGCAAACTGAAATCAACTAACTAGGAAGGAATTAGCAATAGAATATTTTGACATATCAGTTTCTCCACATATTCATTAGGTAAAAACTGTTTATACATAAATTAAATTAGAAATCAACAAAAATATTCTATTTTCAAAAGTTGAGGAGGAAAAAGGCTTTGCTAAGATCTCTATGAGGTTTAACCTGGCTCTCAATGGAACCGAGTTGTGTGAATTGAAACTCAACTTAACTTCTATAACATTCAAATGGATTTGTCGATAACATTATTAATAGGATGGATTCATCAATTGGATTCTTTGTTAATTAAACAGAAAGTCAGATTTTGAGTGCGAAAATTCCAAAATAAACATAACCGAATTCATAATCTTGATCTTAAAATGCTGTACAATTGTTTTTGTTTGTTTGGAAATGTTTGTTTTTATGTCTATTGGAAATGTTACTTTAAAACTATTTTCAGATTAGAAAACATCACATCATTCCATAATAATTAAATAGTGCCAAATTCTACTAGCATATGAAGTACTTTATTTTTACTTTGTCCACCAAGATTTATTTTCGATAGTAAAATCTCGGCAAACATAAACATTTAAGAGAAATTCATTCATTATATCTAAAATACAGATTTTTTTAAATCCACATTTATTATTAATATTAATTTTTTGTGACATTTTTTCTCCCTAATCCATTTTAGGCAAAAAAGAAAAAAGAAAAAAAAAAAGTTACGTTAATCATTATACCGTTCCGGTAGCATTAAGAAATGGGGGGGGGGGGAAAATATTCTCAACAAGTCTTTAACTGGAATTCCTTAACTGGATGTTGAGAAGAAAAGAAAATAGGAAATCAAAATAAGCTGAAAGATGAAATAGCTTTTAATTGAGAGAAGAAACTATTTTTTTATACCGAAATATTTTTTCATATCATTTACAATTACATTTTAAGTTTCTGGAGCGTCTTTCTAATATTTCAAAATATAATTGTATACAATAAACACAGAACAACATTTCATGCGAACTGAAACCCAAAAATTGTCAAACATGATAGTGAACTTTATACTAGCTGAATTAAGATTTTAAATGGTTTGAAGAGATTTACTCATTAATTTTCTTTTAAATAATATCAAAAAATTGTTTTAATAGAAAATTTTTATGATTTTTTTTTTAGCTATGCATGTGGTTGTAATTCTCTGAAAATAACCTGTCGTATATTTTTTATTACTATGTTCTTTGCAGAAAATATCTTGCAAGGATGTTGGATATAGTAAAATTATATAAATACATTTACAAATTATTTCATTGTTAGTAATATCATTTAATTTTAATGGAAGATATAATAGATGTGATGGTCTTTATTTCGGGGAGAAGGAAAATATTTCTACGAATTGAATACTTATTTTGTTTAAAGAAGGAGTATTTAAATTCATTTAATCAGTTTTAATTTTATCTAGTAAATAAAACACAAAAAATATATTTAATTAGTGCTTAGTGAATTTTTTCTTTGTAAAATTCTGCCATTAAAAGCAAAATATTTACGTATGTTAATATGATTAAAGTGTTGTGTATTATCTAGTTCTCAATTTTTTTGAAACATGGTTAGATATTTGAAGTTATGTAAACAGTTTGAAAAAACGATATTTATTAATTAGTGAATCTAAGTGCAATAAATTTGTTTCAAAATATGATTATTTAATTTAATGAAGCTTTTTACTGTGTCTTTATTAATTATGTTTAGAAGTTTCAAGTTTATATTATGTCAGGAGTTTTACAATTTTATATTAGATAAATTTGTTAACATTTCCATTAATGGGCTTATAGTTTTGTATGTTAGCAAATTTATTTAGCTTTTTGTAATTAAAATATTGATATTTAATACATCTTTTAGATTTTGTTTTTTTCTTTATAAAAATATATTTAGAATGTATAGACAAGAGTCAATTATATATTTCTCTCCATTATTCTTCTATAAAAGATAAAAAATTTTAATTAGAATTAAAAGAGATAATTCTGAAATATGTGCCTTTCTTTTGTCATCTAGAAAATTTTTAACATATACATAGGAAACTAAAAATTTTAAAAATAATAATTTTATGTTAGTCTTTATCTTTTATGTAATTACTATAAAAAACATGAATTGTATCATGAATATGAAGATTTCTTAATTATTCATGATAAATAATTACATACTTCAATTGTATTTCTATATTATTTATTGTAAAAAGTAGGTAATTGAAACATCTAAAAAAACCTCTTTAGAAAAAGTAGAAACTATTAGAATACAATTTTTATACGTATTATATTGTATTATGAGAATACAGCTTTTTGATTAAATAAAACATCCTCCTATTTAACTCTGCCTTTTAAACTAAGTATTGTGATATCATTGTTATATTGTTATAATTAACAAAAATTACTTTTATGTTTTCAGACATGTGATATAACTCTGCACTGTTATATATGCTATTTCTTAAAATCGTGTATACTAATTTGAAAATAAAATATTTTTGATTAAAAAATTTTTTTGATTGTATTATATACTGGTTAAAAATATATTTTAAAACTTCGGGAAAAAAATGTGAATATTTTGTGACTTTTGTATTAGTTCAAAGCAACTAAATATCTTCTCATTAAAATTGTAGCACATTATTGTACTACTGATTAAAATTATGTTTTTTCATTAACTTCCTGAAATGAAAGTATTGTTCTTGGTGAACTATGTACATTCTTTGTTAATGATCTGAGAGCTTCAATTCACAACTTAAGTTTAGAAAGAATTGTTATTGAATGAAGAGAAATATATTGAATATCTGTTATTGAAAATTAGAACTGCTTGATAAAAATATCACTTTCTAAATTCTGATTTTTTAAAATCTGTTTTAAGATGTCATTATAATTATTGATTTTTCTTAATTGTTTTCATATTAAATAAATCTTATTGAATGGATATAGTTAAATTTTAATATAACTTCCCCTCCCACTAGTTTCAAAAGTAATGAAAAGAAAACAGTTTAGTTCTAATTATTATTTACAGAAATAAAAAGAGAAAGTTATTAAGTTCTATTTTTGGTAGTTTTATAAGTTTATTTTGAAATATGAATGCAGTCTATTGTTTCTTTTTATTTGATATTTTTAAACCTTTGTCGAATGTTTTTGCCCTTCTAATGTTTCATACTAGTTTTTTTTTCTCATTAAAATTTAAATTAACAATACTTCATTAATTATTTTTTTGTTTTGCAAATATTATAATCAACATGTTTATTAATTTCTTCATTTGCATTTAAAAGTAATTAAGAAATGCATATAAATGAGTTGATTATATTAATTTCTTAAATAGTGATGCCCTTCTGTGCAGTGTGTATGTGTATATATACGCCAGATAAAGCATATATAAATCATAGCTACTGTAAATATAGATAATTTTTATCTGTAATAATGAAAATGTTAGTTATCTTTAAAATGGTTTTAACAAATTTTGCTTTTTTTCTAATCATTTGATGCATTTTAATATAAAATAATTGAATGTAGAAAGTTGTAAATGATCTTTAATATATCAAAGAATTATATTGTTATTAATTTTTAGAAAACCTACTTATTCAAAATGGGGCTTCTTATACTATTATTTGCAATTTCAACAAACATTTTTGAGGTGGCAAATTTTATTTTAATGTTAATAATCATAAATCACCAAGGAAAACATCTTATTGAATTTCCTTCTATTTATCATTCATTCATGCATTTCTTATTCCTATTCATTTTGTAATTTTGGATCTCTGAAATTTTATTATCTTGTGACAAAAAGTGGTAAAATGAAGCCCTGATTTTGAGAAATATTGTATGTTTAAGTAATATCTGAGCATAATATAAATAGAAGAATAAGTTATTGTATTACTAATTTTTTATGTTTATGATAATGCATAAGAAGATAGATAACATAATTTATTATCATAATGATAGTCTTATGAATTTAAGAAAAGCTTTTGCTTCTGTGTTGTTTAACAATATGCATAATATTTTGTAGAAAATTTATAAAAAAATCACTTTTGCAGGTATATTGTGTAAGGATAGCATAAATGAGCAACCCTTATATTATCGATATACAAAATTTGGATCAAAACAAGGATCTATATTTGTCTGCCGTGTTTGTTCATATAGTGCCTCAAATGCAGCTACACTAAAACGTCATGTTAGAATACATACAGGTGAACGCCCTTTTATGTGCTCTTTTTGTGGAAATATGTTTCGATTAAAGCATCATCTTAAACAACATATGACTGTTCATCAAAAACAAATGTGAAATGAAATGCATTTATTCATTTTCAGAGTGTTTTGTTTTAATTGAAATATACTTATTACTTAATCTTTAAGACACCCTGCAGGTAGGTTCTTAAATTAAACTAGCATTATGTATTCAATCTGCGAGATTTTAAAATCAATTAAGGTATTGTATATGAATGGAATATAAATGCATTTCTAAGCATATGTCGTGCTTAAAAATTTTTGATGAAAAAAATTTAAATTAAGAGCTAAACTTTCCATATTCTTCAAATTTTACTTTAAATTACTTAGATTATTCTTTAGAAAAATGCTCAGAATTTTTTTTTTTCATGCATCAATATAAAAAAGTAGAAATGTAATATAAAACTCAATAGAAATAGGTAATTGAATTATGCATATGAAATGCATTTCATCATTGAAGCATGTCTTATTTGTAAAAACTGTTAAATTACAACAAATTTGTTATTTTTTCTTTCCAATTTGTTTAAATTTATTCTTTTTCTTAAAAAAAAAATTGAATTCAGTTTTTGAGTAAAACAGATAAATTAATTTTAATTTTTAAATTATGTGTTTATGAAAAATCCAAAATGGAAATTTTAGCAAATCAAAAAAATTATTTCATTTCTCCATTCATCAAGTCAGAATGATGAATAATTTTCAGAATATAGAAAATAATCTCTATTATATCTTTAAATCTCCTGAAATGTAATAAAAAAAATTGTTCATCATGCATTTTATGCTACAATAAAACAAAGTTGCTGTTATTAATTAAAAACTTAATTATTTAGTTCCATAAAGGAATGAAATTTTAATGACTAAGTGGTGCAATTGATACAAAAAAAAAAAAAAAAAAAAAAACATGTAGCCCTCTTTAGTTATGAAACTCCCCAGAGTTGTACTCTTTCAAAAACAATTTTAAAATTATTTCAAATTTTTCTATTAGTTACTTTTGAAAACTATTTCCTTCAGATTTCTTCTTTAATAACATTATGCATTATCAAGCTGTTTAGCGGGAATTTCGATACCTAGAACTGATTTTATACCTTTTTGAAGTATTGATAGTTACAATAGTCATACTACTAAATTTTTCTGTGGGAAATTTTCTTAAAAATAGTGTGAAAAACTAGTTGAAAAAACTAAATTTAGTACAAAACTAAAACTGAACTGTGACTATTTTAAAAGAAATAATGTTTTAAATAAAGGTCTATGGTGATGACTAATTAATGATAATAAATAACTAATAAACTTACTAATAAAAATATAAATAAATATAATCTAATTTATTAGATTACATTTATTTATACTTTTATTTTCTACTTTAGGGAAGTATCTAAATATTTATTAACTCTAGATGTATCTTGTAAGAAATTTTTATTGCAAATTGTGCTATATCTTGCTAATAAAAACTGTGCTGTTTTAAAAAGTGATTGTTTCTCTAATATTTAATGATGTAAATAATCTTAACATGTATATAGATATTTCTTAGTGAGAAACTTGGTATTTAGCATATTACATTACTAATAACAATGATTTCAAAATTTTTGTTTTAAATCATGTTTATTACTTATGGATATATAGGATTTTATTTCTTCTGTTTTTATTTAAGATGTTTAAAATTTATCAATTCTTATATCATATAGTCACAGTATTTTTTATATACCGTCAAGTAAACTATGTTTTGTTTTGTAGATATTGTCACAGATTGAAAAAAAAAAAATGTTTTTGCTTATTAGTGCTTGAATCAACTGCAATATTTATTTGTATGTTTTTTTTATACAACTATCTTATTTTAAGAATGTGATATTGGCCTGTGCTAATCATTAATCCATGTTTTAAGTATTTTTAAACAAATATTATTGTTGATTTCTGTATTTACTATCTTTTTATATTTATAGACTTTTTGAAGTATGTATTACTTTTCTACTTTTATATTAATAAATGTTTTTTTAAGATTTCGATTGCTTTTTTTTGTATGAATCTTATTTTCATTTTTATTAATTATTCTTACTATTAGATTGCTATTTAAAGAAGTGAAATGCATTATTTATGAAAGTGAAATATATATTATGAGAAGAATGAGGTTGAATCTGCCAGGATTTAATAGTTGACAATACAAAAAAAAAAAAAAAAAAAAAAAGGGTGAGAGAGAAAAGAAAGAAAAGAAAAACTCTTTAAATTATTAGTTTTAAAGATAGTTTTCTATGATTAAAATTATTGGAAGTTTCTAAAGTTTCAAATACAATAATGATGATAACTTTTCTATTTGTTAATTATTTCTCTTGCATCATTTTACTACATATTAATAAATCAAATCCATCTGGGATGAAGATTTTTTACATGTTTATATGTAGTTATTTTTCTGAGATGGACTAGCAATTTCATTCAATTATCTACATGATATTTGGATGAAACAGTTGTTTGAAATATGAATCATATTGTAAAAGAGTGATGAAGTGGGTATATCCCCTCTCTTTAAAAAATTATTGAATAAATGAAATGTATTAGTTATTCAGATGTTTTCTTCAACATTCTATTGTTCTATGCTGACAAGTTGTACCATAAAAAAAATGTTTCAATGCTTTTTTTGGTATAGCTGTTTAATTTTCATGAATATTATTTCTATCTTTAATTCTGTGTTTTATGTCAAGTTCTTGATTTTTATACAAATATATTTAGAGATTCATATTATTTTAGTTGTAATACATTTCTTCCTTTTTAAAAAAATTTTAGGGTAAACTTTATGTGAATACATTATGAATTCAGAAACACACACACACACAGAATTTAAAAAAGAAAAAAAATGGCTTTAAAGAAGATAGTTTTATTTTATTTACAAATTTAAAATTTGTTTCATAATAATAAATTAAAATGAAGTAAATGGTTTTCTACTTTATATTTTATATCTTTGGAATATATGTGCATGACATATCAAGCCATTGGTATTATTTCTAATGAATTTACTTATTTCTTTTTTTATAGTCTCACAATATTTCAATAAAAGTATTATTACAATAAGAATGTCAATAAGAGGACTAATGTCAGAAGCTTAATAATAGGCAGTATTTAAACCAGTTTTTGATTTATAAAAAATAGTTTTAAAAAGATTAAGAAATATCTTATAAAGTAATTTAAAAGAAATGTTTCATTTCAGATACATATTGATTGAATGTAATTAATTTCTACAATTTTCATGAAGATATTGGTTAACTGCAAGGATGAAATTTAGCTTTTAGAAAATTATAT
>JAPMOR010001022.1:0-36752 GCA_026543865.1 Argiope aurantia
TTTTTGCTAATAAATGATTTCGTTGATTTGCAAATAAGATTAATAATATATTAACATAAAGAAAGAGAATCAATTTCCTATTTTAGCAAACACAAACAATCTTTTGCTATGCATATGCATCAAATTATAGTAATTCATCGATAAGATAACGCGTGAAGATTATAGTAATTATTACGGATTGAAACTTGAATGGTGAAGTTATTTCAAGTATATTTTATAATTATTTACTCTAGAGATGATCTGAAATTGGCTTTATGAACTATTCGCTATAAAAAAAAGTTTATTACCATTGAAAAATTGCACTCTTGATAGGTAATACTGTAATTAAGAAATTGTGAAAACATAAAATTAGTTTTATTTGATATTCTTAATGTTTGGACATTTTCTTTCATAAACTCGTTTGAATTTTGTTTTTAATTCCTTTTGGGGGAAGTTAAACTGATCTTTATATTTGCATTTATATGCATGTTAATGCTATTTTACATTTTTAAAAGCTATTTTCTAAACTTCTTATCTTTGGTTGAATTTTCTTAAGAAAAACATTGAAAAATAAAATATAATTTACACTTTTTGTAAAAATTTGGTATAATAATTCCTGAATATGTTCTACAGTTACTGAATATAGATTAATCAACTTTCTTACATTTAAAAATATTCTATTGTTACTGAGGTACGGAATAAGCAGCTTTTTGCATTTAAACATAATCTATGGTTGCTTTAGTGCTTCACAGTACGAAAAAAATTGGAAATTTCCTATTATTTATCAGTCAAACCCCATGTTTTAAAGACTGGATATAAGAAGAGCTTCTTTTATTTTTAGTTTTAGGCAAAATGAAATGTGTTTATTAAGCTATTTGTAATTATCTAAACTTAAAGGACTTTGCTTTATAACTCTTTTTAGCCAAAAAAAATCCAAATTTATTTTCTATTTAAAAAACCCTTTTAAATGGTATTTTTTAATTTTATTGATATTTTTTCAATCAATTTATTTTATACAAAAATTCAAAAATATTACAATATAACAGCTTTTTAAAAAAATCCCACCCAGAATGTTGCGACATACTTAATAAAACAAACAAAAAACATCAAGCCCATGCAAGAGCTATACTTTATAATTTTTATAACTTTAAGCTCCATCCATAATCTAAAATATCAATGAATTTTCCTATTCCTTCCTCCCTCATCATAATTCTCAATATTTCGCAATCTTTCAACGGTATAACTGCATGAAAACTACTTTTGGTTGTGTTGATCCACCCTAGTGTTTTATATAAAGCAATGACGGCCTAAAGATAGAGTTTTGGCTTCTGTATCAGTGGATCACCAGTCCTGGAAAATACTTCACCATATTTATAGATTTGTTGCCCGTTACAATTGTTGAGAAATTCAGATGGCCCCATGCTGATATACGTGTGAGATCAGAAACTAGTTAGATGTCGTCATTTTTATCTGTTAGTAGTACTAAGTTACGAATATCATTTCAAACCAAACATCATGCAACTATGCCGACTGACATTTTCTAACTAATTTAAATGAACAAAAGTTAGTTCTAATATAGATTCTAAACAGAATTTGAGTAAGCTGCACTATTCAGTAATTAATTTTAAAAAATTAAACTTCAAATGAATTTGCATCAAAAATATAATACTCATCTTAATTTTTAATATGTCATTTGATTTCACACACTTCTGAAGAATTCCTGAAATTAAGCAGATTTACTCTTTATGAGAGGAACCACATAATTTTGTCTTTTCATATAGAGTAAGGGAAAATTTTCACTTTTTAGCCTGTGTTGAATTGAAAGTCAACATTCTCTTCTTTATTCGTCATGCATTTACAGCACGTGATGATCTTCTTAAGACATTAAGAGCTGATTTTTATAAAAGTTAGATTTATAATGTCCAAAGGTTGTTTTAAGAAACAAGTAAAAGTTATTCTGCATAGCAGGACACAGCTTATAGAATGAGAAAACAAATTTGAAATTAAAAAAAAAATGCTCTGAATAATTTGCAAATATGCGGAATGGAATGCGTTTATATTGTAAAAGAATTTAGCTCCAAGAAAACTATTTGGAAAAATTACTAGAGCTAAGAATTGAAATAATTTTATCTTTATAAATAAAATTCTTAGCTTAAATGTTTCCTTATTAAATGATTTAAAATGAAAAAACATATATGTTTATTAATTTATTAGCTTTTATTTATATATACGTACTTTTTTTATTTTTTCAAATGCGATGAATAATTTTCAATATTACAATAACCAGTTTTCAAATATGTTACGAGCCCTTCAAACAGCATTGTCATTTTCCCAAAAATATCCGACTGGTAAAATTTTAATTATTTTTCATAAATTACACTAATTACACTTTTTACACTAATTTTCTATTTTCCTTTTTCTGGCTTTTTTTTTCTTCCAATTATTTCCTAATCTCTATTTACTTTGTGTTTAAAAAAAAGTTTTTTGAAAAAAAAACTTCTTATAATTGCTGAATTTTTCTACGTGAATTTCAATGAAAAAATTTTTAGTTTTGGAAATAATATTTTACAGCAAATAATTATTACATGCTAGTCATTGTTATTCACAAATATCATTTATGAAAAATAAATTGATTCAGCAACTAAGATTTGTTTTTATCTGTATGGAATTACATTTTTTTTTCTGGAAAGTTTTGTATTTCTTTACCAATTTTTTTTTCAGTTAAAAAAACATTTTCTTCATTTTATTTCAATAATCAGGTTTCTACATTAAATTTTCTTTCCAGTTTATTCTTGTTCATTTATAGCATTATAAAAATAACCTTGATAAAAAAAAACTTTACATTCAAAATATAATTTCAATTGCGCATAAGTCAATTAAATGAATCTGCAAAAATAATTTTTTCATTCTCTTTCTTTCTGTCTTTTTTATATTTATTTCATATGTTTCTTTATACGCATCTGGGGCCACAAAGTTTATTTTATTAAATTATAATTTGTGAATAGTTTTGGAGGCGGATTATAGGAGAAATTCATTACTCTATAATAAATTTAGCTATATATTGGAAAGCTATATATTGATTTCCAAAACAACTATCGTGAAAAACTAATAGTTTTCTTTAATAAATTTCTTTAAGTAAAAAGAAAGTTTTTTTCTTTTATTTTGAGAAATATAAAATTTTCTAATATAATAATTTGTTGAATGTGTGTGTTCACACTTGAAATCGCATAAAAAACCAACCGAGCACAGTTATCAGATGTTTATCAATCATATTATTAGAACTAGTCTTGTCTTATGAACCAACTTTTGCAGCCAGCATAATATAAAATTAAATTTAACCAATAAAAATAGAACATTTTGATTGGTAGAAAAAATCTGAAAAATGGCGAAATCGGTCCTGAAAATTTATTTTGTACGGCTTTCGAAACATTAGAATTGTAGGAAAAAGATGTATGCGATTATTTATGACGTATATAGTGAGCCACAAACTTCTATAGGAAAAAAAATCCAACTCGGCACTATGACTGACACAGGTAAACCCTGTTGCTATTTTTTCACATACAGAATGTATAGTGAAGTATTGTTGAAACCTTCTCGAAAATTATTGGTGGTTATAAACAAGCTCCTATTGATGACCTATCCAGAGCTCATGATCGTCACATAAAACGAAAATTAATGCAATCGGACCAGTAACTTGAGATGGGGCATTGTGCTTTAGTTTTCTTGATCCTCTTAAGTATATAGATTTTATGTGACTTCAATGCAAGTTGAAAAATACAAATGCATTTAATAATTATATCAAATATCCAATGGAGTTAATTCTTTCGTGTATGATAGAACAACAAATATAAGTCGCTGGTTTACAGAGCAAGAAATGATGGAATGCTTAAGAGGATTGTAGTGACAAAGACGTTTTATGTATCAAATAATAACGTTATATGAACCCTGTAGAGTAATTTCAAAAATTCAATTGGGCAAAGGCTCGCATAAATATAAATTAAGCAGTTGGGCAATATATTACAAAATTACGTTTGTTTGTTTTTTGGATATCAGGATATTGCAGCATATTCAAGAGTGTCTGATCACATGCTCAGCACTTACAGCAACTTTGATTGTAATGTGATTAGGATGCTGTAAACGTATTACATTATGTTACAACCAATAGAACTGATTACCTTTGATTTTCTGATATTTCAACTCTTTTATCCTTTCTGTTTACCTCTGCATTTCTGGAATATACTCTGAGGAAAGAGGTGGTGTAAAATAAGAAGAGAAACGGCAAACCCTCGCAAGTCACATCATTCTTCAAATGGTGATGCCATCACCTTCCTACTTCTGCGTGTAGTAACACAGCATTTTTCTTTCTTAATATAATGAAAAAAATTTGGTATGTATTTTGGGCGCCTTCTTTTCCATTGACTAGAACCAAAATTCGCCATAGACCTAAAAGTCTGTCCACGAGACCATACATTAAATTCATTTATCATAATTGTCATTTTTTTCTCTTCACATTCATATAAACTCATATATGACATATTATATGTTTGGCAGATTTGGAACTAAATCAAATATACATCTATGATTTTGATTATGGATCCTATGCTGAATTCCATTCCTGTAACTCTGCGTTTTTGATTTATCATATTCACAGGCATACGGGCAGACCTATAGAATTTATTTTAATGGATTCCGTCAGATTTAAATAAAAGCCTACAATATGCAAATACAATATTTTTGCAATATGGCAAGCTTTAAATTGTAAAAACCATAATAAACCGCATTTGCATTATCGTCTATTCACGGACAGCCTTAGTGTTTTAAAAACTCTTTAAACATTCAACCCCAAAAATAATTCAGTAGAAGATGCTAAAAATCTGGTAGATGGTAATAGTTCATTACACTAGGTTAAAGCCCACATTGGCATCAAAGGTAATGAACTAGCCGATCTGGCTGCCAAAGATGCTTCACTTAAACCTGCAACTGACTATCACCTTGGAAAATCTGAAAGAACAATCAAAACTCGTCTTCGTAAAATTCTCATCGATGAATGGCAATTAAGATGGGAAAATAATGAAAAAGGCCGCTTTACTTTCAGTATCTTTTCTCAGGTAAAAAGAAATAGATGCATTGACAATAAATATTTAGCCCAATTAACTACAAACCATAGGCTTTGCCCGCATTATCTTAAAATATTCAGTTTGAAAAATTGTAGTTGTAGATGTGGTAATGATTATGATGACATTCCACACTATATTTTCCATTGCCCTATTCGTCATCATTTGAGAAAGCTTATTAAACCTCAACTAAATATTTACCAAATTCTATTAAACAATAAACTGACTATAGAAGCTCAAAATATTTTGGATTTCTTATATAATAATGAAAACAGAATTTTCCAAATTGAACAATAATTTATCCTGGTTTGTCAAGCACTGTTAAATGTGGGCAGTATGTAGTGAGTAGAAAGAAAAAATGCAAAAAGAACTCTATCAGACCTTTTGTTCCTGATTCATGGACTCTACCTTAGACTGCGCCATTGTATATATTTATTTTTCTGTTTATTTTTTTTCATTTACTAATTATTTATTTGTTCATTTATTTTTTACTTTTTTTTTGTTTATTTATATAATTTTTTATTTATTTATTTATTTATTCTTCTAAATTTAAATTTCCTATCTTCGGTAAATTTTATTATTTACATATTATGTTTCAATGAGGCTGTTGGAATATTTTGTAAACTCTTCTGCTTGGGCTATTTAGACCTCTTCACTTTTTCTTTTTTATGTCTACTCTTTTTTTCTTTTGGCTGTTTTTAGCTTCTAGTACACAAGATTATGAAAAAAAAATTGAATAGCTAGTCCTTTGATAGCTATTTAAACTCTATTTTTTTAATTTATGGGCTTTTACCGGTGTAAAGCCACTTTTGGCACACACCTAATCATCATCAGAATAAGCCTACAAATTTGGTGTAAAAAATACATCATTTTTCCTCTTTCTCTGTCACAACATAGTTTTAAGCTATCATGTTCACATACAGATAAACATAAAACCAAAAATTTGCTTTTCGAAATTCGGGAAGTCTGAACGAACAGATTCATAAAAATATTAAAATTGAGTGTAAATAAAAATCCCGACATTGTGCTTATTAGTACAGCGAAATATGCATTTTTTTAGTACCTTTTCCTACCGAGTGCCAAAATTAAATACGGAAAAACAATTTTAATAAAAATATCTCATACTAAATTTCAATTCTTTAAGTTACTTCATTAATAAATTATTTCATTTGAGCTTTTGCTAATGTATGCATATGGAAGTACAGACAGACGGTTAATCCATTGATTTGTTTGATCAAAACATTGCTTCGAATCTATACTTTAGATTTAAATTTGCGCACTGAAATTCAACTTATTATGCTTTGTGAGTAAAGTGTTCACTTGTAATCAGATAACTAAGCAGACAGACTTTCTGCCAATGAATTTCGTTCAAAATTTAATAAAAATCTACATATTTGGTTGACACATATAATTTCATCTTTTTATATTTAATCTATAATCTAATTTTATCCGCCTAGATCTAATTTACAATGTCAAAGGTTTAAGATGTTGGGCTCGCTGACATAAATCCAAAAATCTATATTGGGGAAGTCTAAACTTGTAGATTCGTCAAAATCTTGAAACTGAACTTCTTTTTATCATTATAATATTTTCTCTTTGTGTATTTGATATATAAAGAAATTAAAAATTACGAAATCGCAATTATTTAAGCATATATTGAATGTAATTACACATTAATTTATTATACAGCAACATTTTTTTCCCGTATTTGATTTCAAAGATGGTGTTGTCACAGAGCATAATATAATGTATGATTGTACAAGTACAGTTATATTTGTTATTGGATTGTCATATCATATGAATTCATTTCATTAGACCAGTGAAATTAAAAAAATCCCAAGTGTGTAACGTACACTTAAATATGATTAAACATTGGTTTATTACATCTTAAAATTATACTTGAAATGACTTTTTAAATGAAGTGATGTCACACCTTACAGTAAAAGCACATTAAGCATTGGTTTGTGATTATAATGAAATGGTGCCATTTGAGAGGAACGGTTTCTTAATAAAGGATACCAGACATTAGTTTACTGTATTATTAAAAATGTGTTCAAAATAATTTTCTAGTAATGTGCAAAGATGGAATTGCTTCTGAAAAAATCTACCAACTTATTTCAGCAATTTACTTAACTTTTCAATTTTGAATTAAAAAAAATACTTAAATAAAAGTTAAGAGCTATATAATATAAAAATTTTAAATATCTCTTTATATCAAACATTTCTAAAAGCTTTTTTAGACTAATTAGAAGAAAATGTTTTCTTAACTATTTTCAATCCTTTCACAAACATTAAACTTATTAACTGTGCATTCAGCAAAGGCAAGACTAAAAGTTTCGAATCCTCTAATAATCAAGTAACTATTCGTGCATGCCTTTCACGCAAACTAGCACTAACAATCTTTATCTTTTCCAATGAAAATTAAAATTGAATTTTAATTACTTAAGTCCTAACATCTCCACGAAGCACTACTAACTCCTGCTCTTTGAGCTCTTTTCTACAATATCAATCAACAATTTTCTTGGTAAACAACTTCGAAGTTCCGTAAAAGCTTTTACAGCGCGGTCGGTCTAGCTGTAACGACATGTTTTGATAGTAATCAGTTGTTTACTCTGTAATGAAATAATCTTTGAATTTTCTTCCACATTAAAGGGATAATATTAGCTCTTAAGTTCACCAAAATGGAAATTAAAGAAGTCTTGATACCATTGAATATTCTCCCTCTCTCTCTAGCGCGCGCGCTAATGGTTTCACCTACATTCCCTTATATATTAGTGCTTTCAAAGTTTTAATGTGTCCCATCAGTACAACATGTGTTATTATAAGGTTTTCCTACTTGATTTTATTTGACATAAGTTTATGAGTTTTCAACCTAATTACTAGTTTCTAAATATTTTTAATATTACAGACAATTGAAATTTCAAAGATGTTTCTTATGCACATGCAGGATAAATAGACAAATATAAAATAATAAATGAGTTCGTTTTTTATATTATTATATAGCTTGTCTACAGAAATATTGTGCTAAATTCAAATAAATAGCTTTAATTAATGTTTATCTTACCAATAGGCGAAGTATTTTTTCTTTAAATTTTTATAAATATTACAATTATGTTGATTTAATAACCTTACACCTGTTCTGTTTAAATTTTAATTGCATATTGCGTTTCCGGGTAATATAGTTTGAATTTCTCGAAATTATTTTCTGCTCGATAATAATTTCTATATATAGACTTAGGAAAAATTTTGCCTCTGTAGAAATACAATTTGTTTTTCCTCCCAAAGATAAATGATATTTAAAATTATCCTTTATAGCATTAATATATATGTGAATGCATTATATCTAATTTCAAAGCATATATGTAAGTTAATTAAATACTTGCATAAAAAATGGATTTTAACTTCTGGAGCAATTCCTCACTTTCTATAAATAAGTCTTCTCTTGCAATAAGTAGAGTATTTTTCGAAATGGCATTCGCTACAAAATAATAAGGATTATCATTCTAATAATAATCAGACAGAACAGTTATGATATTTTAACATGATAACTGTTTATTGTGTACTGTAGAAACTCAAACACTAGTGACAGTTTAAAAAAATAAAAGTTGTAAATCACTAGCCATGAGCCATTCTTATCCTATTCTACATAAATATAGATTATTTACTATGAAATATTCTGCATTCACTTGGGGCCTTTTGACAAAGACTCTTCTTTTCAATTTAAGTGCGAAACAATGGAATTTGCCAAGCGATATCGAGAAATAAAGACTTGTTTCCTATGTAGGCCGATTGTGTAATCTTTAGGAATATTTAACTGCGCTATGAAGGTGATGTCTTGAAACCATTTTATATTGCTGTAATTTTAAGAATCTAATAAATATAGATCTTCGCGCGATCTAGTGAATTGTTCAAGTCTATTTACATGTACTTTGGTAATAAGCTGCTTTCCTAGAAAAACTAATAGAATGCAAGATTAGATAAGTTAGGATAAATTAGATTTTTTTGTCAACTTTAAGTTAAATCAACGTATTTGCAAAAAAGCTCTAATTATATAATAAAAATAACACCTCATTTGCTACTGTCCAAACTTTTACAACACGCTAATGGAAATTATGGCTCTAATGTATGACAGATCCACGGACACGACGTTCTTTTACCATTACTAGAACGAATTCTCAAACTTCTTACATAGAATTTCATTTAGATAATAAACTTTAAATTAATTTAGTTAACTTACCGCTTATGAAACGACATAAAGTCAGCATTGGAATTAGCTCGTAATTCGGATACGTTATTGATTAGATAATGAAGATGGCATCCTATCCGACACCTTTCTCTCCAAATTTCGATACTATATCAAGATGTTACGAAAATTGATCTAATTTTCACCGAATGTATGCATGTATATGACAAGATAATGTTCGATGGAATTGGGCCCCATACATTAAATTTTACAATCATAAATCCAAGCAGGGGAAAATGTGCGAAGTAAATGTTAAAATATGTTAATAATATGGCATAAAAAGGGTGAATAAGTTTTACTGAAACAATTCTTTCCCGGATATAAAATTTTTATTACAAAATCTAGATCCCAGAAAAATTAAATCCTCAATTCTTTTATTTTAATATCTAAACAAGATTTTTCATGAGGTTTGGAGTATCAGGGTATTACTTAACTCTGATACTCCAAACCTCGAATTAGTTAAATATTTGCACAGAAAAAAAATTGCAAAAATACTTTTGAATTTATTGTAGGTTTCCAGTCACTTTTACAACAATTCTGTCTGGAAACTTAAATAAAAAAAAATTCGTGATTAAAATCTGACTGACAGCAGAAGCCTTCTTATTGAAAAATTCCTCATGGTTGCTGAGATGACAAAAAAAAAGTAGCGACAGAGTTCCTAGAAAAATTGTTCCTTAGAAATGTTTTATTTCAAAAAGAAATGAATTAAAGTTGACTCAGAGAAGCAATACTTTCTTTTGTGAAATATCGAAAAAACCACAGTTGATTCTCGCAACTTAGTGTTCCGAAATGAAAAAAGAAAATGAAACAAGCCAGAAAAATCTCTTTCAACGGACGGAAGAAAATTACAAGTAAAGGAATTAAGGTAGCGAAAAAATTTCCCTCTGATCTGGATTCTTTTACTTTATCACGGGAGACAAAGACCAACTGACTTTGATATAGGTCTATAAATGTATTGTTAAGATCATTCATTTGATCTGAAAGTCCAATTTTTTTACAGACTTTATAGGAAATTGAAATAAATCGTCCTTACTCAAATGTCTGACAATATCTATTTCAGATCTTTGCTGAAACCCATTATTCTTAAAGCAATCGGACGAATTCAATAAAGAAATCATATACTGAGTTGAGACTGGAGGTTTTATTAAGTCAAAAATTGAATCACAGTTTCGAAAATAGAATGCAAGAGACTTACAATTTGATTGAATTGAATTTTGATACATGAATGTAATTGTTTGAAATACTTAAAAATATTATACTCACATCTAAAATGGTTCTAAATGATGTATTCCTAAGAATTAATCTATTGAATTTAAACCTTTCAATACTGAAACGCCCAAAACACCCGTTCAATAAAAATACGACTATTGCTGATATCCCGAAAATATTTCCCTCTTTCCTTAAATGTGATTGATTAAACGCTCCTGGTGTCTGTTCATTAGAGCGGTTTATAGAGAAGAAAAGAAGAGATGAACTCATTTCCTTGTACAAATCTCCTTAATACTCATTTAAAGAGTAGTCTTCTTTTGTATATCAATCCTTTGAGAATACTAGCTGTCCTTAAGGATGTGAAGGAATTAGGGGAGAGTTTTTACCTTTGAAAGAGGAACTCGGGTGTTTCAGTATTCTAAGAAACAACCCTACCGAAGCTACCAAGAATCAGAGGATTAAGTTACATTGTCTTCAAAATAGTCGAGCGGATAATAACAGACTTGACTTTAAAAATTTTTTCCCATCCTAAATTTTTTCTTTCTTTCTTAACAATTCTCCATTCACATTTTTCCATTCTAAAAACATTCATATAGTCAAAATCTTCTTTAAAGTTATCAATTTATAGTCTTTGTAGTCTTCTTTAAAGTTATCAATTTATTGTCAAAATCATCAAATGTTATCAGTTTTTCTCTAACACCTAATAAGGACTCTACGAATATAAAAAATTTTATTTCTTTTTATTTACTTTTAATTTCGAATGTAAATAAAAAATAATAATAAACTGGTTTCAAAAAACAAGGATTTATTAATACGATAAATGACAGAATCCTTTTAATTATTATTATTTATTTATTTTACTTTTTAGATTATAGTTTATGGTTTATTAGTTTAAATACTGACAAATATTGAAATCAATTTTTTCTCAAATTCAATATTTGACATCACAAGTTATGAAAACAATTTTTTTAGTTTGTAACTTTTGAAGAATCAATAAATGTTGTTCTAAGTGGGGTTGGAAATATAAATTATGGGTATTCTTCATGCTGCGGTTTCCTATCCAAAGAGCCAAGCAATTACTCTTTTATTACATTTAGAAAAGCAATTTTCAAAGTAGAAGACAAAACCCACTCTGAGAGATCATTCACATCTTACTGGTGGTTAGCACATATAGTATTAAATTAAAAATATTTTTAATAACTACATAACAAAAAATAAAAGAAACAATGGATCACCTCATGAAATATATGCAATTTGTAGATTAAGGTGAATAAATATCAATTAGAAAGCAAAATAAAAGTAAGGCTAAAAAATAAGCCGTTACTTTTATACGTTTAGTGAAAAATTAAATGTTTATATATTGTTTTAAAATTTTTACCAGGATCTTTTTATAGCATTAAATGGCAAGAAATAATCTTTAATCATTTCTTAAACTAGTAACTATCACTCACACTATGTTCATGTATAACTGATAAAATCCAAAAACATTGCTTGGAAATAGCGAAACATTTCATGTATCAACTCAGTTTTATTAGAAAATAAATTTTATGCCTTGTTCCATTAATCATTATTTTATAATTGAAAGCTCGTAGACAATAAACCTCAATATAATTGATTTTTCAATAATTGCATCAGCTTTTATCAAACGTTAATTCAACTAAAAGTTGAAAAAAAAATATTTTCTAAAAACTCTAAAAAGATTTTTTTTTGTAATAATACAGGCTAAAAGACGTGTTTACGTGTTTCAAACGAGTTTTTCTTTTCTATTATAAAAAAAATTCAAATAAATGAATGACAATTATTGCTTCGATTTTCTTAATTATCTGACCATTTATTTTTCTACTAGAGCATCAAATCAACATTGTTTTCTTTAAAATTAATGATTTAAAAGCGAAATCTTGAGAAATATTGGCCAACATTCTTTATGAAATATACGTGATTACTCATTATTAATGTAATGTACTTGATTAAGATTAATTAATTAAAATATTCATTCATCAATTTTTGCATCTAAATTAAGTTACCATTTATGCATTTTAAGTAAAATATAAGTACAAATGATGACATTTATTGGTTTCTAAAAGCAACTACACCACTGATGCCAAATAAATGGAAAGTTTAATTATTTTATTTACGAATCTCATTTTCCCAATTATGTCATGAATTTTAAAATATCACACATATATTTTTATATTAGAAGCATGATCTTACAGCTAGTTTGTTGATTAAGTTGAACCAAAAATCCTTTGTCGTGTCTTTATTGAGTTTTGGCATTTTGACATCTTAGATAAATTTATATAGTTAATATTTCATTCAGAATATTAATTGCTTTTATTCGTTACTATAACCGAATGAGAAATAGCTATAGCTGAAAGAAATTTAGTTTAACAAACTTGGAATTGCAAATATGTTACACTCTAAAGTCTCTCTGTTTGACAGAAAAATTCCTCACTAAATTTTTACCTCATATACTTGATTAAAAAGTATTTAACTCATACATTTGCTAAATGTATTAGATCAAGCAGGATAATCTATTAACAGAAGCATATATAACACATATATTGTATGTAGTTAAAAGTCTATTAATGATTTAAAAGTTTATTAATAGTCGATAATCTATTAACAGAAGCATGTATAACACTTATATTGTATGTATTTAAAAGCAAATTAATAATATATTTTTTCATCGAACACATTATAGCAACTTCTTTTAAGAATCATATATGCATTCAACCATTTTTTGTCGGTTGACAATGCAGCCTAAATACAAAATTTATATTTTCTCTGCAAAAATAATAAGAATTTATCTTTCGATATTAAACGTTTTAAAACTTGGTGTTAAGGCAGTTACGCCGCTATTCTATATAAGTCACCTTCTCGGTGATATATTTTTGCAACAAAAAAGTTATCGATGTCTTATAAGGCTTTTCTCTACCAATATGTGCTATACATTAAAGAGATAATCAAACTTGTATATGTATTTTATTGAGAAAAATCATTATTTCTGTAATAAAACAGATTATGGACAGAAATTATAAACGGCAAAGCGAAATAATTAGGGCATTCTAGTAAATCATATAATTATGTAATCAGCGAACTACTAACTTATGTAATCAGCGGAAGAACTGGAAATCCAATGCAAATTCGTGTTGTGGAGTTATTGCATATACATACAATAGAATTTTGTTTTGTTACAACATTTTATAAGTATGAAAGTGGCAAGTTGTCGGAACAAAATAAAACATTTAAGGAACAACAAGATGATGTGGATTTCGTTTACTAAAGTATAGCGTACCTTTGCTAAAATAGAATACTTTTATGACGATAATCTTTCAGATAAGGTAATTGTTCACAAATGTGGTAAGTTAGTTTTTAGTATCTAAATACTTTGGAGAATATTTAACGCCTAGCAGATATTGACGAAGAATCAGCACTCGATACTTAATTTAAGAATGGAATTTTAAATGGTATAAAATGTATGTAAACTCTTTATTTTGAAAAAGCTGAAAATTAGTACACAACGAATTAACTTCTAATTTTTAACTTTTATAAATTACGGAAATAAATATTTTTTATAAAATTTGCATCAAGACAATTAAAACTCCGTTACATCTTAATTGTAACTCCTTCCATCCCCAAACTCACTTAGTGACCTTAGGATTAGGTCAAGATCGTAAAATCTTATTAAAAAAGAAATCACGTGAGAGTTTTATATTTTGATGAGATTTCGTCATAATCTTTGGGATATAATTTTGATTGCTTGACGATTAAGTATCAGAGATCGCTGCAATACCAAAAATCTACATCACTTGCCAATTCTGAACTTTTTTTTTCTTAGACTCAGTTATAAAAATGTTTTTTCTATCGAATCGCTGGTTAAAATTCTTATTTGCATTGTTTTCAGATAAGATATTAATTAATGGTTGTTCATTTATTTTCAGTGTGCTGCTCTGCATGCGGTTGCTCAGACAGCTGACTATTTAGAAGAAACTGCTGTTCGCAAAATGGTGCTTCCCAGGACCAAACAAGTATTTGAAAACAATAATGGACTCAAGGTATTTATGCATAATCCCTTTGAAAATTTTATTCAAAGTAATTTTTTTAGAATCAAATCTTCTTGAATGTTTGATCATTGTAAAAAAACGTACAATTTATTAATCTGATTTTCTGTAAATAAACCTGACAATAATTTCATATATCAAAAAAATGTATCTTCTTCTTCTTAGGTATGCACATTGGGTTTTTTATATCTGTTGAAAATAAACACTAAAAAATCATGCAGAATTAAAATTGTAAGAAACATTTGTGTTGAAATTCCAAATACGCTTATTAAGGAATATATATACTTACCCTACGAGTACCAAGAAATAGCCACATATTTTAATTCTCTATATATGTATTGCAACTTATAATATTTATATCATTTAGGAAAACCATACACAATTCCTGAAAATCAATGAAAAGATCTAGGAGAACTTCGAGTATAGTTGTTGGAACTTCAGTTAGAATACAGTATTTCAATTTCAGAGAATAAATAAAGTGACTTCTCCCATAGATCTATGTTTATTAAACTTAATTTAAGGACAGTAAGTAATGTTTCAAACCGAATCTGAGGAGGAAGGAATTGCATCAGAATTGGGTAGGTGTGCTCTAGATCAACAAATAATGCTTAGTATTCAATCAAGATATGAAAATGCACTAAGCGTCTTAGCAAAAATCGTAATAACAATATTATCTTGTATATTAATCCCCGAAAAATTCAAAAACACAACTGAAAATAGTTATAATGCTTTAACTCCGTTTTCTTTATAAAATACTTTATTTTATTTCTTTCATTGCCGTTTTAATGCTAATTTCATTGCTAATAATATTGCAGAAATTTCACCCTACATTGAATAATAAATGTTGGTAGTCCATCATACTTTTTATCCATATTCTGCCATAAATATTGCAGCTACTTACGCAGGTCAAAAGGCCATATCTGAGTTTAAATAATTCTTAACCCGGGTAATATTTTCCAAGATATCCAACGAAACTGGTGAACTAGAAGAAAATACCCACCATCAAAATGCATTTCGAAAGCATTGTTTTGTCATTTCCAATAGTTTTCTAATTACTGGTGTTTTCTGAAACTGACTCTCCTTTTGTCAGTGACATTTGTTAATTGTCATTCGACTAATTCATTCATTTTCTGCAAAACTAGCTTAAATAATCCTCATACCTGGGTGCCTATTCCATTTTAAGATATGTCATTCTGATTTTGTTGTTGTTGTTGCTGTTTTTTGCCATATTAAGAAGAGATGAACTCAATGAAAAAAATCCAATATTTCAGTCCCCATTTTATTAACAGTTCTTCTCAAAATCAATAAGTTTACTTGCGCTTAAATGAAATTCGAAACTTTTCAATAGATCTAATAGATATGATATTCTTGTCCAATGTAGAAAAAAACCTACAAAAAATAAAGAAAATGGAAAATAAATAAAGCGCCCTAAAACATTTGTATGGCAATAATAACTTGAATTTCCGATTGGAGATGTTCTTTGCGGTTCTTGGTGATGAGGTTTTTGATGATCTAAAAGTCGTTATTCCGCATGAAAATAATTTCCGACAGAAAGGATTAAAAATCGCAATAAAAAAAACAGAAATATGAATATCATTTATGGTTTCACATTAAAAAAAACAATGAATCCCACTTAAAAACAGTGGTGTCGTTTGATAATCTGATTGCAACTAACGCCCTGCACTAATTCAGCCTGAAATCCATTGTGCATTCTTCAGAAGAAAAAAAAAAGAGCGAGTTATCGCGCAATAAAGAGATATATGTCATACACTGTTAGTTTTCATGCTGCATAATGTTTATTGGCTCTGTTTAAATACACACTAAGCAGATTTAGGAATTTTAGGGTATGGACTCAATGCCACTCAAGCACAGCTTGGAATAAAAGGGTGAATAATTTCACAAATTCGATAGCACAGTCGTACCCATACATTGAGTGCATTATTATTGAAAATTTAATCTTATTATCAAAAGATGCATCAAAATATGCATGAAATTTATCAAAATAGCGAGTAACAAGAAGCCCTGGGCGATATTCTATCTATTTATTCCCTTATCATATAGGTTAAAAATAAAAGATGTAATAACAGCAAGCCTTATTACCCGGATGATCATCGACCTATCTCTACTGAATACTTTATAAAAGTCGCGATTGGACTTTATAATAGTTTGCCTCCCATGCAACCAAGAAAATGACATTAAATATATTCTCGTGCACGCTTTGAAATATTCAACTCAAAAAACATACCTCTGAAGCAACCTCACTTTCAATCTCTCCAACAAATTTCATCTGTTAGTATTTTTATTTAAAAAAAACAGTTTTCATAAACACTTTCTTCAAATTTTCACATCTGTTACTGAAGTTTTTTTGAAATGTATTAACTCTGATTCTCTGGCATTAGGGGATAACAGTTTTTTCTGTTAAAAATCTTAATTCATTCATTTCAGTAATAATAATGATAATAATATTACGAAATGAAGCATTTATAATTCATTTATTCCTCACGCATAGACATATTCACTTCAAAGAATTTCATCACATTCACATTACTTCATTTTTCAAAAATAATTTATCCTTTTTCATTGGTAAAAAATCAATATCACAATATTTTTACGATTCGAAGTTAGTTAAAAAATATTTTAGGAATAAATTTAAACAGTAATATTTGTCATAAGTAATCAATTTCCCATGCTAAATAATATCTACTTACTGTATATAATGTGAATTAAAGTAATGTTTATTGAGATACACATTACTTAGAATTACGAATTCATTTATTCTTCATGTACAGAAATATTCCCATCAAAGAATACATTTTAATCTTCAAAAGTAGTTCGTCCATTAAGCAATATCAGAATATTAAAAACGTTATTTCGATGTTATTTAAAAACATTTTAAGGATAGATTTAAAAATTCATTTTATGTTTTTTTTTTCTTCTTAAATGTGTATCCAACATGCTAACGAAGAAAATTTTACCATCAATTTTGAAGTCACCTGTTGGCAACAGAGATCAACAAAATATTTTTTTTTTTCTCTTCCTTTCATGGCAATGTAAACGGCTGGATGTATTAATTTTTTATGCATTTTTTTTTATTTCTTTGGTATTTCTTAGCAGCATGGTGCTCGCTTTTATTAAACCTAACGTGTGGCTCCTTTTTTTTGTGAGGAGGGGGGGCATTTATTTGCTCATCCATAATTCATTTTTTGACTTCAAAAAAATATGGCAACGTTCTTTTGATCGATTATTCAGTAAAATAGATTAAAATGTGTCATTTTGATTTAAGAACTCAGATCTTTATTTATAAGTTCTTTTAAAAAATATTTTTGTTTACAGTTCCATTACATGAAATAAAAGGAGACATCACGTTTTTAAACGCTTCGTCAATTTCAACCGATAAAAATATTAAAATGCCAAAAATGGAGAAATGTATTGTTTATTGGATTACTTATTTCTGTAATATGAAACTAGATAATCGTGTTACAGTTTTTAATGACCTTAGAAATCACTTTCATTTTTCTTATTTAAAAGCACGAAAAAATGTAAAACCTTTTTCAAATGCTAATTTAAAAATATATATTTATGATTAATTATTTCATATTAAACTTATGCTTGAAATGTCTTTTGCAACCTTAAATGTTCAAAAGATATTCAAAATTTAAAACAATAATGTTTTATTATTTCAAGCCTTTATTAACAGACAAAATTTGATTACTGATAATTACTTTTAAATATAAAATGTTCTGTATCTTTATTCATATATTCTGTAAAAGCAATTTTAATTGATATTAAAAAGAAGAAAAAAGAAAATATATATATATTTAAGCATTCTGTCAATATAAAATTCTATAACGTTATCCATTTAAAGTTCTTAATGTTATACATATCATATTTTAACTCTTTTGTATATAAAATATACACAGAGAAAGTAATTACTTTTAGAACTAAATTTTGACGAATACTCACTTCTTAGATATCCTCGAGACCAAAAAAACACATTTTTGTACTTTTGTCTGTCTGTCCATTTGTGAAAACGATAACTCAAAAACTCTGTGAGCTAAATGGAATTTCGTGTATTGGATAAACACCAAATTTATAGATTTGTATTAAGTTTTGAACGTCCTCCATTCGGAATAAATATATGTCCTGCTGTTTGAATTCAAGAGAACTCAGTTACTACAAAACGTAAAAAACTAGATACGTAAAATGTGGTACACAGATTTAGTATCTAAATCTTTACTTCAATACAAAATAGATTCTTATCAAATTTTGAATCAAATCTGTCAAAGTATTTACTGCCTGTCGGTTCTATACTATCTCAAGCATGTACATACATTGACTAAAATAAATAAATTTATCTTCATCTTGTAACTACAATTAGAAATGTATGTGAAATTTTGGTTAAAATCCATCAGGAAGAAAAGCAACCAAACACTAGCCAATTTTCGAGTACCTGTATCAAGCGAAGAAAAGGGATTAATTGCCAAAGACACCACGTCAGATTCAGTAAAAATACTAAATTTGTGTAATATTTCGACACTATTTTTCGCCAGTGGCAAACCAATCAATCACACCCTTTACAAAATCCACAATTTCCTTTGTGGAAAGAGGAATAACACCTACATTAGAGAACATGAGAAAGCATTGGAGTATCTGATCTTTAGCTATAGCTCTAACACTGTAACCCATAAATTAACAGAATTTTCCCTTCATATGTTTATGTGTATATATATATTATTTTATTTGGGGAGACCCTTGCATTATTATTGTAAAATTTTAAAGAGAAATTATAGTTTTCAAGTGAAAATAATAATTTAATTCCTGTTAAACAAGCAAAATATGGGGTAGATAGAATAAATACGTCTGTTTAAAAAATTTGTCATGCACATAGAACGATCTAATATCTTGAAATACTAAAATATGTTTTATTCAATTCTTATAAAAAAACTTTAAAAAAAAGCAATGGATTTTGGTGAAATATATTTCTATACATGAGAATACTATAATAAGATTTTTAAAATAATATCATAACAATAGTTCAAAAATTACGAAACATATTTTAAACGCCCATTGCACACATAAAAGTATAGAACTTATTATGTAATTTTTCTTCAGAATAAAAAAAAATGTGTCTGGATAAGAAAAAAATTCACTTACTCTTTCTAGAATACAAATTATAAAAAAATTATTTTTAGAGTCGGAATTAATAGTTTGAGAAAAAGAGGAAAACAATGGCTCATACTGAAAACTAACACTGATGAATCTGTAAACATGTTTTAGACATGTAAACATAATGTTTTAGATAAGACGACATGCATGAAAATTTCATAAGAAATATTAAATATGTAAGGTGCAGACATAGACTTATAGTTGCAGTTCATAATTTAAAATAAAGTACAAAGAAATAAAAGCATAGTATTACTGATTACTTCAATGTCATTACTAAGTTCGTAAAGTCACCGGGTTCGCTTATAGTGGGTGTATGGTGTGAAGACAATCACAATAACGAACGACGACGAACACAACGTTTATTTAAACACGAAAACATAGACAATGAATATAAAGACAACAAATATACACATCCGAGACGAACACAAGCAAGCATACAGCAGCACACTACAGTAAACAGTAGCCCACAAGTATTAATCAGTAACAATAACAACAACCGGCCAGAGAGGGAATCTTCGTAGCTTCACCCTACGGTCTCTCCAAACGGCTGTAATTCTCCACTGGCTCCTCGCTTTAGCTGCATTAAACTCCGACATATTACTACACTACTGGCTACTCCTCACAGGAGTCGATTCTGCTTCCACAATAAACAATAGGACTCTACTCTTAGCTCAGCTCAGCACTAGCTTGAGCTCCACACAACGCTGGCACTTCGTCGAACTATTACGCCGTTGCTTCGTTATCTTCTCGACGATACGATTTTCACCCTGCAGCTTGAGATTGCCGACCTTTTATATTTCCCCGGAGGCGGGTTAAGAAGATTCTGGATCAATCATGAGTATCTCTATTCCTATTGGATGTATTACTTAAATTATCCAATTTTCCAGTAATATATATTTTGTCGACAAATTCGCCAAATGGTTGTCAAGTTTGTCGCCACGCTCTGAGATCACTGACGCGGCACCCGATCAGCACCCAACAGTGCTGATCGTAAAATGATCTTTTCAGTGATTTAATTAAGCGTTCTGGAAGCAACATTACAGGTTTCTAACAACATAAAGTTTTTGGAAGAAAAAATAATCTAATGGAAGTATAATTTAATTAATCATTTAATAGGCAATTTTTAAATTTTTATAATTGAGCGCTATCATCAAAAATGTATAACTACACAAAATTTCTGTATTCCAGGTTCTAGCTGTTGTCATTCATTTTTACACATACAATCAAATTAAAATTTTAAATACAAGATACATTTTGCACGCTATGATTATATTGTTATTCAATGCCTTTAAATTTTTAATATTCCTTCTCTGTGTAACTTATTATCTTCCCTAAATTCTAACATCCTGTATTAAAATTATCTGTCTTTTCAAAATATCATTTCAAAATTACAAAACTTGAAAGATATTAGGAACATGTTTATAGAAATCTTCTAAGAGTTCTTAGTAAGATAATACTGGTGTCTAAATTCAATCTTTATAATTTTCTACATAGTTCCAGTTTCCACCACTCCAATTTCAGATTGTGAAGGAATCAATTTCCAAAGAACTCTTTGCTATTCAACTTCTTTAGAAATTATATTTTCCAACTGATATTCGAGATTTCACATTATTGAAGTATTTAGTAGTAGGTTTATCCATTGAATCCTCTGAACAGCATACAAATAAAAGTTTCTAGATATGTATTTTACTATTTCAAAATAAAATACTTGGTACACTGCAACAGATGAGACAGATAATTTAGAATTTTCCTACGCGGCTTCAAAACTGGACGCCTACTGAGGTCTAATTCTGATAATTTACAGATTAATGGATTTGTCTGATTGTAAGACGAAAATTCATTGTAACATTTGTTTATTTCATGCATTACTGATTATTTAATTGTAACTTAGAATCCGAATACTTTCATGTCTCTTACTCTAATTTTAATATTAAGGGATTCTTCTTATAAATAAATTCTAACCATTCTATCCAGCTATAATAAATATTAATTTATGTGTTAACAATGTTACATTGAAGAAAGATTTATCATCTTCTCGTTAAGTAATTTGAACCTTATTGTTGAAGAGCATCAATATTCTTTAAAAGATTCCGTAGACATTCTAAATTGTTATACATTAACAAGAGAATGTTTAAGAAATGTTAAAGAGAAACTAGACATTAAAAATTATCTTTGAATCATTCGAATTAACATTTTTTTTTCAATTTTTCAATTTAAGAAAAGGAGAATTCAATAGCTTTCCTCGGTTTACAATTTTGTCTAACATTATTTAAAAATATCAAATTCCAAGTAAATACAATAATATTTTATCTTCATTAAATACAAAACAAAAATAATCAGAAAAGCAGTAGTTAAGAAGAAAATGTGGCATTCATGCATTTATATAAAATTTATAACAAGTGCAAAAGCTATATATTTCGTCAATATTTCATTTGCCAATTTAAAGAAATATATTTATATCACTTTATCTTATCAAGAAGCAAAGAAATGCCACAGACCATGCATTCTAATTTAAATAAGCATTACATGCTAACGTTCATTGGCATTTCTCTGAAAAGAGCATATGTTCCTCCCAAGCTTAATGTTTGTCTCCAAAAACAACTGCATTAAGCCAATCACGGTCGTTATCGTGAATTTTTTTCTGACAGACATAGTATGCTAATTAGCTGCCATCTTTGGCTTTGCATATCAAAGTCACATTTGGATATTTAAAAATCCATGTATCAAGATATTTTATTATTAATTTTTTCACATGAATATGATTTAGAATCTTATCATATAAAATGCATATTAAGTATTTTATTCATAAAATTATTTTTATTATTTATTTTTTCAAACTTTAATTCTTTTAATTTTCTATTTCTCTTCATCTTCACTTATAAAAATCTCATCTGTGAAAAAAGAATGTCCAACCGTCTAGCATGTACCGATTTTATTGTAAACCGCATTTTGACCGAATGTCCAGCTTTTCATTCCCAACATGATCAATTTTGCCATTCACTGTCTGTATTCTTGCATAGCGTGGTGGGTGGCGGGAAATAATACCTTAATATTTTTAATTTCTTTAAGGTTATTCGACTTTTTTTTCACTCCCAGATTGCGCAGCCTGTAGTACAATATTGTGTAATATTATTCAATATATTGAATATATTATGCAATATATCAATATATTGAAATATTGTATAATATATTGTATTCAATTATTATATATTATTCAAAAATTAAACAATATCATGCAATATTTCAAATATTGTTTTATATCAAAAAATTGTACAATATATGTGTGCTACTAGGGCTTGTACTTGATGCATTCAATTGTTTTACTGAAACACTGTTTTCTCCAATTGTATTCCTTATTTTTCTAATTTTAAATTTTGGGTCAGCAATCAACTTCTACTACTAGTGATCGTATATTTGTGTCTATATTTTATATTTTTTTTACTAAGCTGATGGATCTACTTTATTTTTATCCATATATAGGGTACAATTTAACCAAGGATGGTGCTTGGACCAATAAAACTCAAACCTGATCTTTCAATCCATATATTATTCATTTTATTCAAGTAGCTAAGTAATTATATGTTTGATTAATTCAGTAACAATGATGCGTAGATAATTTCCAACTAATTACTTCAGAATCCTTCCCAAGGTATTACAAATGTGAAATTAATTGCTCATTAAAGAACATCTTTTATTTTTCGCCATCTTAATACTGATCCGAGTTTAATCAAGCATTAATACTTAATAACCAATTAATTACTTACCAATTTCGGTAGGATATTAGAAAGCTGGTTATCAAATTATTAATAACAATTAATATTTTAATGCAGATAGAGCGTAACTTAATTAGAATTATAAAAATCCAAACTTTAATGTAATTATTATGAGGGAACCATGTTCTTATTCTGTAAATATTATGAAATTTCTGTAATAAATGCATCAATTTAGGTTATAAAAATTTTGTTTTGAAACATTTGGAATAATTTGTCCTCTTTCAAAATATTTCTCATCTTCAGCTAACTATCCAAACCGTTGTTTTAATATTAAGCTGTATAGGATTCCCAATTCTATCACACTTATTTTTAACTTAAAGAAAAAAGTGCAATAAATTACAGATTCAGGTACTACAGCAGTATTGTATGTATGCAGTAAGAACACTTACATTGTTCGGTGTACGTGGTGGGTATAAGAACAAGCTCTATAAAAAAAAATACGATGCATTACTCCACAAGAAAGCGCGAAACACGGATTGTAAAATACAAACTAAACTTACCCAAGATTGCACTTACAGAAATCCACAACAAACAGGTAAACTGTAAATCCTTAATTGAATCATTAATTAACAGCACATCACAATATCGCTCAGAATACAATTAAATAACTCACTCCAAAGTGAGAATTCGCCTCATTCACCTGACTCAGTTTTACTGTACGTCAAAGGGTCTCCAACAAAACTAAGAATCTTTTAAAAAATAACCTAATTTCGAGTCCTAATAGAGATACTGTCTAAATTCCTATGTTTCCTACAACCTTCATTTTTGTCACCAAGTTTTTGGGGTTAAGGCCGAGAATCTTTCAATTGTCTTCATCCAGGAATCTTTGAATTTTCATTTTTATTTCTTTTTCAAATTTCTAAATTTCGTTACATTATATAACTATAAAAAAAGAACATTACAGTGCCATACCAATATTATAAAGAGGAGGAAACAATAAGTGAAGGAAAATTTTCACATTTTCAATAGTAATTAGATGGATTAGATTTGCTCGGGGAGTGATATTCTATTGGTTTAGAATTAGAATGCCTCTGTGGCATACACAAATAAAATAAAAATTATTCCAACATAGCTTCTATTTTGAAGCTAATTTTTACAATTCCTTTTTCAAAAGTTCATTTATTCTTTTTTCAGCAACACTTCTTTTGCAAATATGCTAATCCATTAACTGTAAAATGTCTGAACACTAAAACTGTCAACAACTCAAAATGCTTTTCTTCTTGTTATTAGGTTCAAGCCAATGCATTGACTTGTATCGAGAAGATCATAGACAAATTAGAAAAAACAGATATCCTCGACGAAGTAATGCCCATGCTCAGCAAAGCTAAAATAAATGACCCGGCAATTTTGATGCCGGTTGTAAGTAAGTATTTTTAAGAGATACTATCTTTGAAGTAAGGTTTTCATCAGTGTATCTGAAAAAATGATTTTCTTTTACTAAATTATAGATGAAGAAACAGATTGCTATCATCAGCATTAACCAGCTTATATATGAATATATATTTACTCTCTACTCTCTACTACCTCTCTCTCTTTTTTTAGACTTTTAACTTAATAACATATTTCAATACTAAATAAAGTGAATTACCCTTAATTTAATATTTTGTCGCAAATAATATTATTTATACGACAAAAAATAGTGGTAGTGGTAAATGTGACAGATTTTCGTATTTTTGTTAAAAATTTGTTGAAATTGAGTTTTATTTCTTTTTAGACAACACTGACAAAATTTTCAGAATTTTTCACGATAGCTTTAATATTTTCATAATTTCTAAGTTTATAATGTGCTGAAATATTAGTTACTATATTGTAAAAAAAATTATTTGTTAAAAATATATTGAATGACAATGTTTATAAAACTTTATATGCTTTTTTGTTATATGTGTAAGTATATATCTATATTAATATACCGAAAATAAATATCTACATAAATATTTGTACACTTCATCTATAAAATCCTTGTAGATGAAGCCTATAAATTGTTATCGGCTTTTGAAAATGTTTCATTTTGAGGAATGCCCATGTTTTAGATCTCTCTGAGTCAGAAAAAACATTTTTGTAATTATATATCGGTTTCTGAATACAATTAATCAAAAACATATTAAACTACTGTGATGAAATTTAGATTAAAGGCTAAGTTCCAAATTTTCAGAATTCTATCAAAATGTATGCATATTCTACAGAAGGGAGGTCCGCATATAGATAAGTACGTTTATTTTCAAAGCAGCTATATATGAGATAACTATCAGTGTATAATATTTATATAAATTAAATCTGGCATACGAATTTGTAATCAAAATTGTAGTTGTGTATTATTAAATTTGTAAATATTTGTTGGTATTTTTATTCAAATCTATTTGAACACCATAATTCACAGATGCAATAACTTGGTATTCGCTTATAGCCAAGTTTGGGTCAAATTTTTGACTTAATCGGTGAAAGTGTTCAATATATATTCTCTTTCCTTCATTTAATTGCAAAACACTAAACGAGCCACTTTGTGCATAACTCGTAGAATTTGAAAAAGCGGAAAACTTATGCTTACGAATAATCATGATCTTCGAGGGCTTGAAGTAATTCTCTTTGTCATCCAACCTCCATGTAAACTATACTTTTCGACATAATTTCTTCCTTTATTTGAACATTAGAGCCGTGACACAAGTTTTTAGAGTTTTCGTCAAAGAAATTTTATCTAATGTCATTTATGCGAGCAGTGATCTCAGAATTTGTCGCAGTTCAGTCGAAGTTTTCAATAGATGGAAGGACACGTATGTGTCCTTGTTCCAGGAATATTATTGTTTTGCATTAAAAATATAATTCACTCGGTTCGTGCATAATTTGGAAAAGGATTACACTGAGATCTTCCATATTTGTAAGTTCTTTTTTTTTTTTATGTTGCACCATTTCAAATAGCCTGCCATGACATTATATTTTCACTATACACTTAATGCAACTGCTTACAAATCTCAGTGTAGTTACACCTTTCCGCCCTCAAAAAACTAATTACTTCACGCATTTCAATTTGGAAATCACTCGCACTTGCGCAGTTGTAGATAGTTATTGAACAAACTAAAATTAATACGGCGTTCAATACAGATAAATGTCAAAAGTGATGCCACAAAATTTTATCAAAATAGCCTTTCAATAAAATCTTCATAAAGGAGTGCAATTAATTTGTCTGATTTGCGCACAAAAGTATTATTTTTATACTTTTATTAGATTAATTATTATCTCAACTATTATTGAATTTTACTTTGCCATGAATAAATATACAATTTAGTTGAAAATAGAATATTTTCACTTGTTTATTCTCTAAAAGGCTTGCGTCCTTTCTTTATTATTCCGTTACAATTTTAGAAAATCAATGTCTTCATCATTTCACTAGAAAATTCTTAAAAACTCAATTAATATTTTGAAGATCATGATAAAACCTATAGTATAAATTTACCATCTAAATATAGAATATCTTGCATTATTCTTAAAACCTATTGTTCGACAGAAAAGCGGTTATGAGAATTAAAGTAAGAGGATTACAACATTTCCGCGAAACCAATTACTACAAATTGATTGTTAGGTTAGATACTTTCCGTAAATAGCAATCAGCAATCTAATCTTAGAAGTTAACTTTTTTATAGCATAATTAAAAATGCAGCACTCATAATTACTTCGGCCGTCATGTACTTGGAAAAGCGTTTCTATCAGTCAAAAGAGCCCATTACTAAAACTATAAATGTCGAGTCTTCCAATTAAGTCTTTGGGACGGAGATTCATCTGCCATTTCTGCGTTAATGGGCTTGTATTCCTTTTTAAAATATATCATTAAAACTGAAACTATGTAGAAAACAAGCATTGAAGCATCTTTTGAAGAGTATTAATCGAATAGAAAGTTCTTGTTTTTATTTTATTAATGAAAAATAAAAATTAAATAGTGGGAAAAAAATCTTTTTCCATTACTATTGGAAATTTTATCGCAGTTTTTTTTATGAATTAATAAATATCATTCCGATTATATAATCAATTTTTATAGATTCATTAAAATGCATCATAGATAAAATTTATTTTATATTCTTCTATATAATCGTTATATGTTATGAGTATAAAGCAAAGATAATATATCAATAAAGAAAAATCAATATAATATATAGCGGATATATAAATAAAAAATAATTCACCTATTAGAATGAATTGTTCATCAAATGAAGAAAAGTATATATTTTTAAAGAATTTAATCTTCAGTTAGATTTATTCTTTTGTTCTTGGTTCTTAATGTTATCCATTTTACTGGAATACACCGATAGTGGTTAGGTTAAGTTGCCACATCATTTCCATTTGTTCACCTTAATGCTGAAAGCGTATGAATACTATTTATTAGTCATTGGTATTTTCAAATATAAATTAGATATATTATCGCTAATTTATGCTTATATCATCTTTATCAAGATTATATTTTATAAACAGTACAACAACACACAGCTAATGTTCAAGTCTCTTGTAATTGTTCCATACGAGACATTCTATGTATACATCTTTGTACATGCATTTCATGGTAACAAAGACAATTCAATTCAATATGGATTATGGAATGGATATTCGATAGATTAGATGCGTATATATTCATATTCAATATTATTATATCGATATAATCATTCGCTTTATTCATTACTAATTAAAACGATTGTTATTTGCCTGTCATTTGTTCTTAAAGAACTGAAGCACTTTATGTAGTAGTGCGTATGTGTGTGTGTTTGTGTGTGTGTGTATGCGCGCGCGCGCATGTGTGTGCGTGTGTGTGATGCGTTATCATTAAAGTATGAAGGTCATTATTTCATAAAATATTATCAATTATTTTAATAAATAACTCGGAGTTCTACTTTATTACACACTTTAACAATTACATTTGTATCTGTACAATGAAATAAAATATTTTATTGATATTTACAAATATATCACAATAATTTTCTTTAAGTCTTGGAGTGTCATCTAAGTTATGAGGAATTTAAAAATGCAAATATCTGACACTGTTCCTATGTGTCATTTAACAATTAATAATTTACCTCAGCTTTGAAAGCTTCTTTCACGCTGATTAATTGGCGAAATTTTCTGCTTCAGTTTTAAATGTTATTTTTTCACACAATCTATATATTAAGTTAAAGTTTCATTTCAAATATCCAGCTTATAAAAAAGCATTTCGTCTCGTATGAAAAAAGAAACATCCTGTCTTAAATAAAGTTCCTTCAGAAAACTGCTAAATATTCATCCATAACACTTGCCATTTAGTTTCTGATTATTATTACGAAAATGTTCATTCATCGAAATTTTGAGAAAATGCGAAAAAAAACTGATGAAAGAATTAAAAATAACAAATTCTCATTATCTTACAATTTCTTCTGAATTTTTTGAAAAGAAAATTGCAATTCAGGGGAGAATGTAAGGAAGAGTGAAAAAGTAAATTGGAAATCTATATGTAATTGGATTCAAATTGCTCATTGGTCAGTGCCTATTCAGAGAGAATCCATTGCAAGTAAAAATGTTTTATTTCTTTTTATTACTTTCTTTTGATAATAAACTTTTAAAAAAAGATAATCAATCAATTTTAACAAACCTAAAAGGCTTCCTATGATTAAAGCTATAGGTTCTTAATACATTTTCTCGAAAAGACTTTAATTTTCTTAAGGTGAGTCATTCCTTTTTTTAATACTTAATAGTTTTTTTTCTAAGAAGGAATTGCAATAGAAATGGGAGAACCTCAGAAAGCAATTAAGTGATTGAAATTATTTCTTTTCTCGAGATATATTTCCGTCAGTTAAGAGATTTGTGTCAACATCTAATTTCAATTTGAATCTGTCGAGTGATGCACTGGAAGATCATATTAAACTCATTATTTTGAACCAGTTTCAAAGATTTTTCTCAAAAAAGAGAAAATTTGATTAAAAAGCTTATTATATTATAAAATCTTTTTGTGATATAGTATTTAATAATATATTCAAGGTAGTGACGAAAAGACTATTGTGTTATAAGATTGTTGTTGCATCTTCAGCATCTTGTCATACAAAAATATAAATTAAACTTTTAATAAAAGACCATATTTACACTTGAAAAGAATATTATTTTGAAATTTTAATATTTTCTTTTGTGTATCTTTTTTCATCCAGTATGGAAACCAAAATATGCATGTTTTTCTTTAACTAAATAGCTATGAAAGATGCTTTATATTTTCAAAATTAATAAGATTTAAAGAAAAAATGGAAGAAATGTGTGGTTATTATTAAACAGAAACTTTTTTGAATCAACTAGTCATATTATTTTTCAAATAATTGGTTTTTCATCTTGCAGTTATTGAAATTTAAATAGTATTTTTTTAATTTAAAATAACTGCATTTAAGTATTCAGAAATATTTATCTAATAAAACTATTTCAGTAATTTTTTATAATCAAAAAGTTTCTATTCATCTATAACTAAAAGAATCGAAGAACCTATTTTATCGTTAACTATTGCAATCTGACGGCAATTCTGCTTTTTCATTTTTTTTATTTACAACCCTTATTAAATCTAGGATGAATTAAGTCTTTGTTAACAGGAAAAAAATTCCATAAGATTAATTTTTTTTATTTGTAGAGAATTTAATCTTGAATAGAGCATGAAATAGTTTAATAAGCATACAGTTTACAATTGTTCAAAAGAAAATTTCTCATATAAAGATACGTATTTTTTTATCTGTCACTATATGAATTTCACACTGATCCTTATTCATAAATGATATTTCAACAAATGTTTATCCTTAAATATTCTCGAATTCCTATTGAATCATGTATTTAAATATATATATGTTACAGTCGACGTAATTAATCGGTTATTATTAATAATGAACCGTTAGTTCGATATATAAATTACTTTTGCGAATTAATATTAATAATAAACAATTAATCCCATTAGTTGTAACAAATATGTTCAGAATTGCACGCTGCACTAACATAAACTTTGCACTTTGATGATAATGTTCAAATTATTTATGCTATTTTAATTGTCTTAAAGTATTAATTGTCTTATTTAGAGTATTTTAAGTAATTTTTTTAGTTTTATTAAAGTCAAAATATTAGCATAAATTTAAATGGTGCAATAATTCTAAATCGTTCATTAAATTATTTAATTGTAAATTTTAATTATTTTAAAAGCCTAGTAATTGCTTTAAAAACGAAAATGATTCGCTCTCATTTTTAAATTAAGTTCATTTGAAAAGTAGGAATAAATTACTGAGGGTATTTAATATATTTGTTTCTGCAAAACATGGATTTTATTTCATTATTCATAAAAGTGATATTTTCAAATTAATTTCACAACTTTTACTAAATTTGACTGAATGTAAAATGTTTCTACATCAATATTAGAGAAAGTAATAACATATGGGAATAAAAAGAATAGTTTAAATGAAATCGTTTTAAATTTTGAAGCGTGGAAGGTTATTTTCAAATTTTGTTGAAATAATTACCGTATTTTTAAAAATAATTAATATTTCAGAAATCAATTCTAAAATAGATAATACAATATTAATTGAAAATATAAATTACATGCTGTAAATTTTTTCACAAAGCAAAGTTAATTTCAGTATCTGTTCTAACTATTTATAGAAGTTATTTGAAAACAAATATTTTCTCATACATTTGGTTATTAATCATTTTAATAAGGTTGCAATAGGTATAATAACTTAGTGATTAGAAAGAAACGGGTATATATTTATTATTAAATTGTTAATTTTTCAATATTAATTTATATTTTTACATATCAAAGATTTGAAGAGAAAAAATTCTCATTTCGAATCATTTTTTCAAAAGCCGAATAGAGCACATTCTTATTGAAAAGAAATTCTCAGAGCCAAGATTATAAAAGCCAATTATATATTAACAATTATTAATAATAATAGAAATTTGTTCTCTATATATTGAAAATTTTAACGAATTCATTATTAGAGTACTCCGCACATCCGCTATGGATTATCTTGAAACTTATGGATTAATACAATAAAATTAATCTTCCCTAATCCATTTAAGATTTTTGTTGTCCTCTTTGAATTCTATTTTGGTAGATTGAGGGCAGAGACTTGATTTCACAACCAGAATGTTCCAAGATTCTGTTACATATTGTATATTACCCTATAAGCACAATATACAGTACAATATCTCCGCATTGTTATTCGTCTGCCATATAATATCATTAAGTAATTTTAATCCCCCATATCAGGTTTGAAGTGCACCTGTTCCCCTTCGGAGACAATGTTGAATGGGGTTTCGAATTGATTTTTAAACTTAATTTATCAAAAATAAGAAAATAGCTTTGCATAGATAATTAAAAAAATTGATACATTTGATGCTAAATACGTTTCACATGGCATTAGAAATGGTTGCTTCATAATTTAGTTTCTCATTCACGAACTATATAAAGAGAAAGCCATCACATTTCAGACCTGAAAGTCAGTAAAATACGTTTTTTTGTATTATGTTTATTTGTCTGTGAACTTAAAAATTCAAAAACGCACTTAGAAATCTGATGAAATTTGGTACATAGTATATAAACATAACTTGTAGATTTCTATCAAATTTTGAGCGAATTTAATTTGCAGATTTCTATCAAATTTTAAGTGAAATCTATTCAAAGGCAGTCCGACTCCCCATGTACAAGGAAACACGATAATTATAAAACGTAAAAAGCTACATAGATAAAATGTAATTCATAGGTTTAGTGCCTGAAATGTAGATCTATGAAACTGTGAGAAAATGCATCAAGGGATTGGGTGGTTGGAGCTGGGAAAATGGTTCTTTAGATTTTATCAGATGTTTTGTATAATTATTTTTTAATATCAGTAATAGGCCTAATTCTTAAATATAAGAAAAAGGTTGGAAGAAATTTTGGTAAATATTTCTATGTAATAAAAACCCAAGCATTCCGAATTCTTATCTTATTTAACGGTCAAATGTCTTGATTTGTTAATTATTTATTAGTCAATCAAATTAATTAACAAATATATTACTTTTATTTAAACATCTGAACGAATTCCGTTTCTTTAACCAATTTCAATCCCAAGAGTACTTTAATGCACCGTTACTAGAAAAAAAATGACGTTTTAAATGGTTAAAAAAGATAAATTGTGTTTTCAATATTACGCGATAAATTGTATAAATATTAAATCTATAAAATTTTCAATCAATTTTATTTATTCAATATTTATAAGTTTGGTTATTTCTTTCACTAGTTAGATCCTTAAAAGAAAAGAAAAAGATTCAATTATATATATATAATAACAGAGACAAAAACTAGTCCACTTAGAAAATTCGACATTTTCCTTTCAGAAACAAATGTTTCCTTTTCCTATTGATTTCATTGCAATTAAAAACACAACATTCATGAATAAATGGATAGAATAAAATATTTCATTAAAGGATAAATTTTTCACAATTTATTTTTAAATCTCAAATAAAAAAACTTCGTTTACAGAAGTTAATTTTAAAATAAAGATTCTCTAATCAGTATCATAACAATTGAATAAGCTCGTTCACTTCTCGTATTTTTCACAAAGATTTGCTTGGTGGATTCAGAAAAAAAAATCATTGCAAAGCACTCAAACTGTTTTGATAAAGCTAAATAACAATACCCACTTTGAATGCTAATGAGGAAACGTAAAGAAAGAGAACGAAAAAGGAAAAAAAAAAAGAACTTCTTGAGAAATCACAAATCTTTCTAACAAAAGTTAATATTTCCCCACGCTTAATCAATAAGGTGAATCGTGTTCATCTCCTGTTCAGAAAATAGTTCTCAACAAGATTTTGAAATCACGTATAAACAAATGGTAAGCAGCGCCATCTAGGGATCGTTCGTCACACAGATTGAATCTTCTGTTTCCTCTTATTGATTTTTGCTGTCTACAAAAGGGATTTGCATATCTCTCGAAATAAAATGAGTATTCAAAGGAAAAAAAGTAAAAAAAAAAACATATTTTCTCTCTTTTGTCATTGTGTTTTTCTTCGGATATATGTATATATAAATTTCTTTTCTGGGCTGAAAGACGTGTTTCCATTACTTTTTCTTTTTTACAAAGAAAATGCAGTTAAAGAAGGGGAAAAAATGTATGTCAGACTGTGTGTGTGTGCGTACATACACACACACATACCAATATATATACGGATATAAAAAAGAATGGATTGTCGTCTTTTGTTTCTAGAATGGCTGGAGCTTTTTAAGATTATTCCTAGGGGAACAGCAGGAGCCGTTTGGGAATTTTAAAATCGATTTTGATTTCACTACGTTTGATAAAGTAATCGGAGGCCTTGCTAGAAAAGAATTGGATTTGCATTTGCAGATATTTGGAAAGGAGTTTCAATAGAACTACCTCGACGGATGTTTCCAACGACTCTCTAAATATCAATAAACATCTGGGGAAAGAAGAATATTCACTTTAAACATATTCCCACTTCATCTTAGTCTCAGTTTGGGGTTACTTCTTTCAGTAAATGTGAAGACATCTTATCTAAAATATGAAAATAGTAATATACATTGAATTTTAGTTCTTTCAAATGTTAGTAAATATGAAGATAACTTAGTAATATGTATGGAATTTTAGTTCTTTCAAATGCTATTAATAGTGAAAAGATCTTATCAGAAATATGAAAACTATTATATCTATTGAATTTTATTTCATTCTAATGTTAAAAAATGCTCATTGTTAAAAATTAATACAAATAGGGGATTTAAAAATAATATAAAATAAATGTAATAAACATATTTTTAAGAATACACTTTCATTAGTGTTAATTAGTATTAAAAAGTTATTTTTTTAATTTTCTAAATTTCAAAATTTGAAACAAATGCAGAAAGAAAATTAAATTTTTGTATGGGTGCAAAATAAATTCCCCTACTTTATTTAATTATGAATTTTAATAACAAATACTCGCCAGAAATAATTTATTTCGGCCAGGAGATACATATGCGAAGTTTGCAATCAATTTTGCAATCTAACTGACAACAAGTAAGCAATTGAAGTGGAATTTTCTACCGATATTTCTAAGTTAAGTTCTCGCATAATGGAATTTGATTGCATTTCTTTTTAAATTCTTGAAATTTCAATTGTATTCAAATAATAATGAAAACCAAGAACTTTTTTTTTTTTTTAAATTTTACTGCCAAATATTTAAAAGAAGTCTCATACTTTGTCGAACACGTTCCAACCACCACATCAAAGTTAGGTATTATAACATTCTTCTCGCCATAAAAATTATTCTTCACAATAGAACTCGTGATAAAATTAAAATAGTATATACTCAGAATATTGAGAAAGTAAAATATTCTATTAAATAAAATAAAGCAATTCCGAAGATAAATCATCTATTTACAAACATTTCAAATGACAATTTGCGCAGTCAATAACCTTTAAAGTTTAAATTGCAGTAATTTATGTATTAGTTTTTTTAATTTAGTCAATAAAAAAATTCTATTGAATTAAAGAATTTTGAACTTTATGTGAAAGGCATTCTTATTATTTCTTTTATAATTTATTTTATAATCATATTAAATTATTTAATCAATTTTATTGACAAATTATAAAATTCAATACACAGATTAGTATCATTAAATAGCATTCAGAACTTAAATAAACGAGAATTTATTATTTCAGAATAAAATAAATTGGTGATAAATAAGAAATAAAATAATTGGGAATTTAAGTTTTATAATGTATTATAAAACTTAAATTCCCAATTATTTTAAGAATTTTGCAACGTTCTTGAAAAGTAATTCTTATTGTTATTTATAACTAACTCTGAGAATATATTTCCTTCCATTTAAACTCAAAACAAGCATCCAGTGTATAAATCTTGAATGGGTAAAAATAATTTTAGTCAGAAAATGAAATCCGGACTCAAAAAGCCAGGAAATTCTACTTTCCAGTTTAGTAAAATGTTTCGAGTTTCCTTTCAAAATTGCTTGTTGCATGGGATTTCTCTTCTCAACGTCAATGCTTCCAGGCTTTTTACTTAACCTCAGGGGCAAGTTCAAATTTAAATAAATTTCCGAGATTTTCCGTCCCTCAAAGGGAAAAGAAAATAAAGGAGAATAGAAGGTATGCATTTCTTCCAAGTTTAAACTAAAAAGAAAGCTAAGAAAATTTAAGAAGTCAACATCTAACTTTTTCAACCGGATTTAGACGATGAATTGAAGTTCTACGAAAAACTAAGCAATCTTAGAAGGAAAAAAAAACATTGTCAACCTTATTTCTGATAATAAATGGCCCTGGATAATGACATGGCCAAACAATTTGCTAGTGATCAAAGGTACGTACGTACCTTTGTGTTTATGTGCAAAAAGATATTGGGAAAATCCGAAAAGAAGATTTGCTATTAGAGGTTATTGAAATCCAAGTAAGAAATGGTTTCTTTCCTTTCTTTTTTCGACTTATTTACATATCCTTTTACATTCTTGCATGAAATTTTCATTCATTATTCTACCAAAAGGGATTTGTTGCAAGAAAGAGAAATACATTATTGGTAAACTGTAACAAATTTATTATATGGTGAGTTCCTGTTATATTCTAACTCTAATTGATTTTTTTAATAATTCTTTAATATGATTTCTTGCATTGAAAGCAATTTTATTGATAAAAATCCTAAACTAGTTCTGAAAAAGGATTTGAAATTATTTCTGTTAATTCGTAAGTGATGAATATTATTATGTTATAAAAATAAGCTAAAATAAGTAACGCAATGATCAGACCTGTTAAGAACATCCACTGAAGCCTCAATGAGGGACTACCTCACATCATATGCTGTGCTTTATAGTAAGAACCTCGCATGAAGAGAGCTTTACTTTTCGCTTGGCAAAGCCTCTGAATAGAATAATTAACCAGAACAATACCATTCAATTCGCGTCCTGGGAAACTGATTACATATTTATCTATCCAAAAACTTCTAATTCTAGTACAAGAAGAAACCACATCCAGTTAAAAAAGTTTAAAATATCCAATGGTTCTGATGAATTGATAACTGATATTCTACCTCAGACAAACGAGAGAATTTGCTAAGTATATTTCGTAAGAGCCTGATTGGTCTAGTGGCACAATAAGTTCGAGCAACACTATTTATTATACAAACAGGGACATCGGCGGCATTCTAGTACAAGAAGAAGCTACATCCAGTTAAAATAAAGTTAAAAATATTCGGTGGGTTC